>KZ308163.1:420386-467047 GCA_000376725.2 Ladona fulva
GGAAGAGGTAAGAGATGGGGCTGAAAAATGATTTATCATCATAAATAGATGAGGTCCAAAATGAAAATCTGGCTGTACACATATCAATAGTAGAATGAGTCACTCTTCAAAATGTTAACTTCCAACACGGGCGAAAAAGGGACGTAAAGACCCGTGCTACGAAATTTATCTTTCAAAAGATTGGCGTTTTGCACCGTCATTGGTGGACGATAGAGTTCAGCACAAATAGTTTTTATTTAACTTTAGACCATTCAAAACTATTTTAGTCATGCCTAATTGTAATGGTCGGGAAACAAATAGTCAGAAAACACACCTCTTACAATGACTCGTACATTTAAATGGTTTGACTTGGTAAACTTTGAAATGTATTCATAAACTCGCCCGAGATATACTTGATACTCAACGTCAATTTTTCCTTCCGCCTTCACTCATCACGAAGAGAAAAATCTCAAGAATGATCCGCGTAATACGTCAGGAACTTTATTCCCTTTCTCTCCTACGCCGACGATACAGAAAACAACGAGAAAAAGAGGCGACACCTCCACCTTCGAGGAAACGATACGCGTTTAATTAAGGCATAGAGCTCCGTGCGGCGAGAGGCCGCTTGTAAAACACCGGAAAGTGACTCGTGCATTTGCTTTTCGAGCGAAAATATCCTCGTGTCCCTAATAAATCAAAGTTATCCCGCGAGATCAGCCGAGTTTCTCCTTGAGAAGGCGACTTTAAGAGCGAGGTGTTCGAGAAAAAAGGATTAACTCGAACCAAATCTGATTAATCGTGATTGATGAATGACGGGGGCGATTTGGTATTCTGCCATTGCCCGAGAACCGCATCAGCGCCTGCATGCGTTTAGCGAATGGGGAGGGTTTGCCGAAGGTAGTAAAGGGCACGATAGGAATAATGGGGAAAGAAAAGAGGAAAAAGCTAATGGAATCGAGGGGATGGGGGAGATCAGGAAGTTCCATTCAAGTCGGGATATATTAAATCCCGACTTTTATCGATTCGCATCGGAAAGAAAAGAAATTACCGACTGACCCCACGATGAAAAGGATTCAATCGAGGGTAAAAAAAAGGGTCGGGGCAATTCCGCGGAGCGACTCGGTAGTTGCCTTACGGTGATGAGTATACAAATAATGGCTCGTCTGAAAATACCAAACCCGTAATTGGCGTAAATAAACGAGGACCGGTTCGAAATTTTCTGGTGCCTGAAGGTGGTGCGAATAATTTAGTTCCTCTTTCGCCGGCAGTTGTGTTTCTTTATTTTTAGAGATGAAATTACCGCGCGAAACTGAATCGAAACCTGAAACGTAAGAAATGCTGAGGTAGCGACCGAATGTTTCATTCCGGAACTCTAATCTACTTAATTGTTTAATGGTCCATAGAGAGAATACAGGCAATCCTGTCGAAATTATAAAGGAAGTAAAATCATGAAACCACTTAAATGTGTAATTATTGTAAAATGAATACCTGTAACTACTTAGAAATTCTTAAAAAAAAGGAAGTATCAAAAGGATTTGATATTTTGTATCGGTGTAACTGTAGCATTCATAAACCTTGATGTTATAGAGGTTTTAATTTGATGGGTATCAGCAAGGTCTCCATTTAGGTCCAACAAAAATTACCACCGAAATATTGACTTGTACTCTCAGGAATAGAATATTTAAGAAAAAGAGATTTTGATGTAGATAAAAAAAATCTTCCGAAACAATAATATTACTCACCTTTGAAGTTAACAAGATTTATTATAATATCTTAGTAAAACATAAGTACCTGTAGATCAGGCCTGCACTAAATACGGTCCAAGGGCCACATGCGGCCCGATAGAACCTCCCACAGTGAATATAGGATATTAAATTATTTGCGAAAATTTGTCATTGATTCAAAGTTGAGAAGGAAAACATCGAGTCACTCGGAAAATATACTTCTCTCTAATTCAGTCCACAACAACAAAAACGTTCATACTAAAAGAAGATACACCTTATTAGTTATTTTTCTTGTTTCTGTAGCATTTTTAATATAGTTTTGACAGCTAAGGTCACTCGCATATGCAGGTCCCCATCGGAAATCGAACCCAGGACTTTTCACGATAAGCGAACGCACTACCCACTTGGCTATTCGGGAGCTCTTTACTCGTCTTTCATTATTTATATATTTCTTTCGTAAATTATAAAACCTTTATTCTCTTACTTCGGGGTCCGCGATGACTTTTTAACACACCCATGCGGCCATTTCCTTCTGGGTGGTTATACAGGTCTGCTAGAGATCGTAAACTGTCAAGAGTGATACTTTGGGAACATTTCAGGAGGTTCTCAGCTTTAAAGGCGTAATTCTTCCATTATTCCAACCTCTACGGACTATCACTGAAAATGCACATGCATAACAAGGTGATATATATTGTATTTTGTTAACTGCGGTGTTATAGAACCGGTTTCCTTCGCCATCACGCCTGATGCATCTAAAAACATACACCCGTATAATTAGTAAAAGCATCAATAACATAAACTCCCTGCAACTCATTAGGTGCAGCTCCTTCCTATCAATGAATTTAAAAACATAAAAATAGCATCAATTCTCTTGTCCTCGACGCGATTTACTAGTCCTTAATTAGAACGACTGCATTTCGACCATTAAGAATCTAAAATAATGCATCGGCGAACGAAATTTCTTAGGATGCGCGATCGGATAAGCCAGCCATTCGGTGTCGCGGAACGTACGGTACAACTACGAACACAACTGTAACCTTACGGACGTACAAATCGACTGAATCCAAGTTGCTCTTCCGATATGAGTGTTTATGCGATCGTGAGACTACTCAAGCGCCAGTACACGCAAATGAGAGTCCTTAGACACCGCAATAGACAGCCATTCGTATTTACGGTGGAAAAAATCGAAATTAAGTCGCCGTTACGTTGGCCGGATGGAGCAAATGGAGGCTTTGGAACAAGGCCAAAAGCGATTGGTATCAGATCGAAATCTGGAACGGGAATAGCTTCCACTCGGAGATTGGCGTGTAAATATTAAAACCCGCTGTCTTTCGCTCACAAACACGGCAATACTCCTCGCTTACTTATAACGTGCTTCTGTATCGATTACTTCTTGGAAAGCGCAAAAGGAAATGTTCAATGAGCGGTCGCAATCGAGTAAGTTACTGGTCTCTCGTTGAGTGAATAAGATAAGCAACAGGAGAATTAACATTTCAAGTAAATGGGGATTAGGTTTATTGGAAATGTCGCGAAGCGTATCAGTTTGATAGGCGATGAAGTTTCTTATTAAGTTTGCGTCTCTATACGTTCCTGCGTGTATGAATCGACACATTTTGCCGGAAGACGTAAAACTTATTTTTAAAATGCCTCAAGGATACTTCGTTACCCTTCATTGAAAGACAATTTACTTTGGCGTGGAATTAATTTCTCTATCAAATAAATAGACATATTGAGGGTGGAATCAACCTCGAAGTTGATGGTAGACTGAATCCATCAAAGGACTCACAAAGCAAAAACGATCATTACCTTTGAACGTTTCTCAATTTATTTTTAAAATGACGTGCAGTATGCACTGATTCGCTGTAATTTATATCGAATCTCCGTTTAAATTGTGACTTCATGGTTAAATGTAATAATGTACCCATTTCTCATATATTTTCTGCCTATCTTTTGTTTCTACAAAATAGTTCGATTACGATGAAATATCCCTCAATATATGCTTATCCATTGTGTTTACATTGCAATGAAAATTTAAATAATAAAATATATAAATAATAAACAATGTTGAAATCTTCTCTAAGCAAACGCAACGGATGAAAACGACCAATTTTCTTTCAATTGGTGAACGTATTCCTTAGGATTTCATTTAAATTGGCAGTAAAATTAATGATTAGGGCGATTGAACCTCCCGATGACGAAATATTTGAGTAGGAATAGTCTGGTAAGGAAGGGTAGTTGGGAGACTGAGGGCTACCGTAGCCGTGAAGACCGTTTAGAACCACGATAGATCTTAGCGATAAGTAACAAAGACAATTAAGATCTAACTATGCTATTATTAATTTACATAAGAAAAATATACCCATTCAAGAATGTTATATTTGAAAAGTTATATAATAAGTTGTTATTATACCTAAATTACTCGTTGTTACTAATTATTTGAAAAGCTGAAGTGTTTTAAGTTAAAATCAGACTAACCATACGTTCCCTTTTCACCAGAACTGTTAACTGTTCGGAATTGAACAAAACTGTTTCACGGTTTTAAGGGTTGGTCACGGTCAATATTTTTAATGCCCCGGTAAAATAGAAAAACTCGGAGGAGTATAGTGTAATATTAGTATTTTTCAACTATAAAAATCAATTGAACAAATTTTCACGACGTGGTAATGCTACACACACTTGGAGTGCCTAAAAAGTACTTAAAACTAACTCCAACTAAGTTTCAAGGCAACATCCTGGTTTTACCCGCATCAGAATTTGATGTTCCGGGCTCTTAGCATCTGAATATGATAACCCTAGATATAATGCATAAACAAGCGTCGCTACCATACTTAGTGTAATATGGGGTCAAAAAGGTATAATAATAATAATGCAATGAGAATTTAAATCGACAGGGGAAATTCGAAAAAAAAAATCATTAATAGACCCCATTCATTGATGTATTTGAGCATTTGGTGCAATCTACATTATAGCCAGATTATACGTGAAAGATATCCAGGATAGACTTCTTCTACACGTGATCCCATTCTCCCTAACTTCAGCTGAATCCGCTCTTGATTTCCGGACCAGATTCCTTCCTCGAAAAAACTTTCCATTCCCCTGATTACTTAAAAAGCGATTCCATTCCTCGCGGAAATCGACGATTCGGACGAAATAAATCCGCCGCGAATTAACTTAATAACCTCCACATGTTCGCAACACTTACACGTGGAGAACAGGCTGGCGGAGAGGGGAGAGGTCGTCTTTTTGTTTTCGGGATTCTGAACGGGACAGGAAGTGGATCGCGTGCTAGCACCACCTCCACGCGCGAAGGAGCACCACATCCTCGCGAAGAATGCGATCGAGGGCCTTGGGCGCCACTCGTCTGCAGGCCGAACCCAGCACACGCACTACCACTAAACTTCACCCAGAGGCGACGGCTTCCTCGCAGACAGTCCCTTGTTTCGCCGCCCCCGGCACCAATATCGCAGTCTTCGCACGCTCGACGACCGCCGATACCTCCGCCATCATATCTATTTAAAAAGGGAACAAAAAGACAGGGAGGAGATACAAACCACGCCCTCCTGGATGCGAGTCGTGCGTTGATGGATCCGTGACGTCACGCAACGTTCGCTTCCGTCCGCGAATGCGACTTTTTTTGTTCGCCATTTTGACTGCGTGAGTCTCTTGCAGCCTCCGGTGCATGTTTCTTTTGAACCTTCCGACCTCAACCCTTTCCGTCTGTCCCTGCATCACTTGAGGATTTCGGCGCGCCAAAGGGATTTTTCGCGATGCGACGGAGTTGCGAAGGGCAATGGACAGCAACGACCGGTGTTGCGACGTCTATATTCGAAGAAATGGGTGGAGGCGAGAGGCGTCAGGAATACATGTTACTCGGATTGCTAAATAATCTTGAAATAATACTTTCCAAACTTCTTTGAGGAATTACCTTGTATCGTTCCCCTTATAAGAAATAAGCGCGGATGAGATACAATTTACGAAATAGTTCCTCCGATGAAGAAATTGCCTTGACTGAAAAAAGATGAACATGGTCTCAGTAATAAAAGAGAATGCTAAAGCGATTTTGTCATGATAGGTAAAAGGAGAGACGCTATGGAAACGTGTGAATAAGAAGAAATGATATCACTTCTTATGCAAGCGTCTTTTAAATAGAGTGCCTGAAAGATTCCACCAATATGTGGTGATCATCTACAGGAGCAATAACGCTCCCTTAACGGGTTTCTAGACTAAAACTGACTCCTTTTGAAAGGAGTTCGAAAAAAACGTGTTCCAGAATGAGGAGGTTCCGCATTTACAACGAAAGATTTGACAAAAACTTCTGAACTGCGTTGGAACGGTCCACCAAATACTCCATCGCAGCAACCGTTAAGGTGTTACCGCATTATAGCCTAGTTGAATCACTTGTCTCTTGAATGACAACAACGATGACGGCTGCACATTCAACCCAAGTGTTCAACACGGTACCAAGAATTATAGAGGTAAGAATGTAAAAGTTTTCTCTCATGATTTGTCTCCTAAAATAATGAATATCCTACAAGTAAAATACAACAATATCTCGGATAACAAAGGTGATTCGTTCTGGAAAATATTTGTCTTAGCTTAATTAGCCTAGAGGATATTTCCCAAAGGTATCCTTAAATTAATTACGCCCAAACTCAGCTAAAAAAAACTACCACACTCTTCCATAAGACGGCAATTCCGTAAAGCGATCCTCATCATTTGGTAACCTTGGAGTTCATAAACTAACACAAGCGAACGTATGCACAAAAACATGCTTCAGCCGAGTTCAGGAAATGGTAAAAATGTCATCGTTGGCCGAAACGGTTACCTGGGAAACTCGTTTTCAGAGGTATCGCTATACATTCGTCGGTGTCATTAGAGGAACTAACTCGGCCAACCACGGATTTCAGGATGAAAAAAGACACGCATGCATATAAGGATCGCTCATCACCGCGCCAGAGAATGTAACGCTCTCTTTGCCATGAAATAAGATAATCCGATTCGCAGCTTGAAGGTGCGACCAGAAATCGCTCTGGAGTGACCTTCCTCCTCCTCCTCTGATGTCACTGCCTCATTAAGCGCACGCATGGCGTGTGAGGAGAATGGAATAAAATGAACGTTACACCCACGTCCCGGGGCTGCCAAACAATGGGCCAGAGGATGGGGGAGAGCGGGCCGGAAGCGGAGGAAAAAAACCCCAAAAACGAGGAATCAGTCGTAGAAGGAAACGAAAAGAAATCTGTTTAATGGGTTTCCAGGGTTCGGTCAAGAGAATTGGGAAAGCGTTCTGTAGCCCGGGTCAATTTTCTCTCGGTCACTTAACGCTGAGACTATTAATGTGGGAACATATGGGGCCTAACAAGAAAGAGAAGAGGAATTTAAATGTGAGGATGTGATCCCGTCTCTTGCGTGACCGAAAATATGGATTTCAGCATAATTACACGGTAATAGTGGGTATGTTATCCGTAACATGACAGCCCTAATTCTAGAATTTGGTGCGTTAAAACGTTTTTGAACCATTGACCCAACTCCCCCTGCCCTCGCTTGGTGCTGCAAGATTGAACTAGTTCTTCGTCAAAAAATTTAATCGTGGAATATGTTCCTTCCGAATTATTCCCTAAAAAATTGCAGAAAATTAAGGCAGAGAATGATTTGGATTGCCTTGTTACCTGAATGCTGAAATTTATTAATGTAGTAGCGACGTGACACAGAAACAAACAAATAATTATGGATTTTAAATGGTTTACTTAGCGAAATCAGAAAATGCGTATTTTGATAAAAACCTTAGCAGATCTAACAGTAAGCAAAGAATAATAGGCAAGACTTTTCGAAGTATTTGGTACTAAAGTACGATTTTTTCACATTATACACATATGGATTTCAGCATAATTACACGGTAATAGCGGGTATGTTATCCGTAACATGACAGCCCTAATTCTAGAATTTGGTTATAAACGTCTAACATCTACTAAAGTTAATTCTAAACGTTCATTTGATTCAAGTTTAATTTAGAATTGAAGTGAATACGAATCAGAAAACATATACACAGATCTGTGAAAAAGAATCTCAGAGGTGAAGGATAATTAAATCAGAATGAAATGATTTTAAGAAAGAATATTAATTCTTTCCGACCTCGATTATGAACGCGAGGAAATTCGCGCATTTTATACCAACTTTGAAGGAAGAATTTATCCCATTTCGGCGAAATCCAGAAACAGGGTTTACCACGCGCCAACTCCATCATATGCTCTAAAACTGCGGGATTGGCTTCCGAGAAGGAAATTCATGATCCGGAGAGAAAACATTAAATGAAGTCCCACAAATCGCTGCCCTTGGGCCGCGGAAAACAGATATCTCTCCGGAACGATCGCTTACGGGTTTCTGGGATATATATTCTGATCTCATCCAAATGCGTCAAACCTTACCAGCACTTTTAAGCGACTCGTGCGTCTGAGACAATCATGGGGAGGACGGAACATCCGCAAGTGAATGAAGCAACCCGCCGATGACGCAACTTCTACGAGACCGACAAATCCCGACAAAAAACCGAGGAGAATTGACCGCTCCTCTCGGAAAACAAGAGGAAAAACTCCGCCGCGCGCAACAATATGAAACGAGGCGCTCATTAGGATTTGCAAAGCTGCTCATTCGTCATTTGAGAAACAACAACTGGTTTACCGCCACGAAAAAGTGAGGCATGCCTGAAAAACCTTCCTTAGGAAGAAATCTGCCGACGCGAGATTTTCCATTACTCGCTCCAATCCTCTTCTACACCGCCGCGTTAACTGTTTGGACCGCGTCCAAGTCCTCCGCCAGCTCCGCGTAAGGCGTGAATGTCACCAGGGATGCGAGGGGTGGGGAGGACATTCGAAAGCGAGGGCATAAAAAATGAGGTAATAGGGCGGAGTTACCTTTGCCGCCCCGAGAGGCGAGGATGGAATAAAAATACCCTGCTTCGTAAAAGTGGATGCAGCACGCAAACGCCAAACTATCTTCCCCTACCCGCTGCCGCCCATTCCGAAAACTCTCCCGCCATCCCTTTCGGCCTCGGAATAAGCTCCCGTAATGGGTTTCCTTTTCCTCCTCCTAAAAGACCTCTTCCAGAAACCCCCTGAGGGACTCCGGGGAAGGGGGAACGGTTCCCTTTCCCCCCGCGCCAACACTCCCACACGACCGGCTTGCCTTCACTTAAACGTACCGGAAGGGCTTCGAATGGTTCCACCATATGGCCGGAGTTTACTGGGAAAATCGGGAGAGACCCAAAATTTCACTAATGGAATCAAAACGTTTGCCAAAAGGTTCTGATTCACGCGAGACAACCTGGGATGGGTAGGATCATTCCGGAGACGACTTTGCGGGCGTGAAATTACTTTCCGGGTTGTTACGAACCAGAAGCCCAGACCAGGACGACATAAGGTCTTCTACACCACGCAAGTCATCCTCAGGAAGAATGAAGGGAATATCAATCCACCAATACATTTCTATGATACAGCTACACAACAGTCTCTTGAAACCACATTATCATTCGCCGCACAAAATCCCACTGTGATTTTTCCGGCTTTGCCCGTCAATAATACGAAGTTTCGATTGTTCCGTCAACTTCTGAGAAACACGCAAGCCCAAGTTCCTCCAAAGTTGAACGGACCTTTTTCACGCTTATCACCCTTAATTTTCTGTTATCGCCCACCAGAATGAATGGCTACATTCAGAAAAGCACTTTTGTTTGATGAATGAAGATGCTCTGAATCCCCAGAAACCATAAGTTTCTAGTCTCCACTTAATCTAATTACCTGCGGCGAAGAAAATTTTCTCAATAACGTTAGACTATTGTGACACAATAGCTGGGCATTCATTGAAAAATGTTCGTCAAGGCTGAGCAATCAGCTACATTTCCTTTGGGCAACATCAACGCAACAGTTAAAACATCGAGGCACACTTAACAATACGGATACAACGTAAAATCATTTGTATATTATATTTTAGATATCAACAAGTGTAGAACTTATTATACGCTATTGCTAACTCTATTTGAACCTATATATCTAAGCAACTAATCCTAATATTTTCACCTCGTGTTACAAGAGATTAATCTTACACATATCTGAAGTACGAAGTATTGCATACAGAAATTCTGAACAACGAGCGGATCTTACGAACTCATTCGGAAATATGGATCGAAATTTTCAAAGCTGTAAGCGTAGAATTAGCACTACTAATAGAAGACATTCCATTAACTCAATTTTCATGACACGGAATTCATTGCATCAAAGGCTTCAACCGACCCGCCTCCCGGATACCTCAACAATTCCTCTCTTTCACATAGCATTCCTTAGTGGCAAGCACACCCACTAATCCACCGTCCGTAGCTCTTAAAGACGTGACATCTAAACTACACCTTCAAAAGCTGTCACCGAAAAGGTATCCGTGCGTCAGTCAACGCGGTCAAATAAAGCACTCCGAGAGAGATGACTGCCCCGCTAGTTATTTGAAGAGGAAAAAAGGAGAAGAATTAAAGGTTCGGAGAACCGAAGAGCGTTAAAAAGGAATTGGGGGAAGGAGGTGCTCTTTGCTCGGAAATGGGAGTGGCGCGAACGGTGTGGGTGTTTTGGTTAAGAGAGGACTTTGGCAAAATAGAGGCGTGAGCCGGACTGTTTCGCGTGCTGGAGAGATCAACGCCCGTACCTTCCTCGCCATCCGCGTGGCAGCTGCCTCCGCTCTCCGCCCCACGAGTCGGGGCCCACATCCACCTGTCAGAGGGGCTTAAGGGCGGGTAAGAGCACCTCGGTGAACCAGCAGTGAATGGGTGAGTGGGCGGATGCAAGACGACCCGTTCCGGACAGGCCGGCGAGGAACAACGACTGGGGGACCATTTGGAACTTTGGGCTACATGAATCGAGCCGCTCGCATTATTTTCCCATTTATTCCGACGAAAATAAAAAAAAACGGAAACCTCGTAACGGATCGACGGCTATTTCGCAATGGATGTGATTGGGATAAACGCCAGCAGTTCGCTGAATCATCGCGCATTTGTCTCGTTGCTACCAAACCCGTTTCGCGAAATGTATGCGATGAAAAAAGTAGGAGCGATAGCTGAGGAAAACAGAAACTGATTGCGCGGTAATTTGATTCGGGAGAAACTTTACGACGGATGAAAATCGGCATTCGAAAATTCCCTTGATGTGTTCCGAGCGTTGAATTTTTATGTGTATCGGGTAATTTATTTAATGGATGTCATGGAAGAGATTTCCCCAATAAATGTTTCGACTAAGTACACTGGTTGTTATGATAAATGTTCTCTGATACGAGTAGCTCTCAAAAGTTTGATTACTGCTCGTAAAGAGGCCTAGAAAAATAGCAAATTTTACAGAAACAAAAACAATCTTTTGTTAACATTATAATGTAATTACGCATCTACTTCTTCCTCGCTTTTTTATGCGGGAGCGTACATCATATTAAATCCAAATTCGACAATCAAACTCATTATAATTAATTCCGCAATTAGTCTAAACAAATGAATAAATAAAAACTATATTTTGACCGCCCTAAAATAGTCAAACACGCACGATTTATAGTCTTGATAATTATAATTTATATAAATTATCACAAATTAGATTTACAAGCCACTGTTAGTATGTTGATATAACAAAAATCTGTCAAACAAACCAGTTAAACATAGCTAAATTATTATATGGTCACCCCAATCTTTCCGATATCACGTTGGAAATCAGGAAAGAAGCACAAGTTTTTTATTTTGATTTATAAAACGAATGAACGACATCACTGATCTGTAAAGAGAAATTTATATTGACTACTTTAAGACGACTGTATTTAAATCTATAAACAAATAATATGAGAGATTTAAGTTTCCTTTACCCATTACTCACACATCCTTAATCACATTTTCATGCAAACATTTTTCAAAGTGATTCATTGTAAAAGGCAATTCCTCTTTATCTAACAGAATAAGTGAAAGGTGAACGAGACGTCCGACTTATATCCGTCAAGAGAAAACCGTAACAGTAGGTCAATTAAAAGTAATAGTTTCTCCAGCATTCCGGAATCTAATTGCCACATCGGGCACGCAGTTGATAACTGACAGTGAACTTGCCAACTCAATAAACATGGAACGTATCCGAACCACATGTGAAGGGACATGAAAACGAGAGAAAAGCATAACCGGTGCTATTCTTTCCATAAATTTGTCACGTTCGGGAGTGAAGGAAAACTGGAACACATTTGTTACTTAACATTTTCAAAACCCATCGAAGATGGAGTAAATTAAAATTGATCGTGTTTTCGTACCAAAGAGCGTACATCGTAAATCGCGCCTCGAAGTCTCCATTACAATCGTGGGTTCCAACTCAGCCGATGTTAGGATTTCTATCGCGAGATCTTGCCTTCCAACGCGTAAAACAAAAGCATCTGCGAAACATGCCAAAGCTACAAATCCATTACAAATAGTCTTTCATTAGCATGGCAACTTATAGAATGTGCAATTACTAGTCTGAGAGGGGAGAAGATCTCGTAACATTCTATAATTACCGCTATCAGTGCAATCCTTTGGGAGTCCAAACATTATTGCATGTCTAATTAAATCCTAGTTGTAAAATAATGAAGAGCAAATTTTATCAGTTCCTTCTGGTATGACTTCATGGAAGGTCTTCGTGACAAGAAACGATGAAATGATAGAACATTTACCTATACCGAAAAAATATTGGAAACTTATGTTGCTATTAACGCTATTTCTCATACGGGTACGGGTAAATGTTTTTTCGTTTCATTTTTTTACGTTTAAGTCATAAAGCGCAGTCTTCGGATTTTACGGAACCATTCATTATTTTATCTTTTGTAGGTCGTGGCTAATAATAAACATATATCAAGAATGTATAGTTTCATAAAATAAAATTATATACATACACTATTCTTTATATATTTAAATAATAATTTCGTTACCTTGTAGTAAATAAATTGATTGTGTATTAGTCGAGTTTCAGGCAATTATTAGGATCTTTAAAGAAAAACATAATGGATGTTTCAAAAGAATTCATTCGTTCTCAATAACGGTACATATGTCCAGATTTTCCTTGAAGCAACAAAAAGCATAATTTACTCAACTTCAATCACACATGTCCAAACCTCTAGATTCTAGTTAATTGGGATACGATCAGCAGTCAAAACCCAAGGAGCCGATAAGCATAGCACACCAAGAACAGAACCACAGGATCACGACAATAAAATACCACCCTGAAACCGACCACAGCATAAAGAAACACGTCTTTGCTTATCAAGCAATAAATCCACAACTCTAAAAATACGGTAGACCTCCGGAATGAAATCTAAAACGTCCAACGGCTCCACTAATGAGACCGGCTTTCGGAAGACCGCGACCACCGCCGAAAAACTTTCTCGTGAATCACTAGGGGTCCTAGAAATTAATTCGCCGGGTAACTCCTGGAGGTCGTCGGTAATGGGCGGAGAGGTTCCTACCCTTCACGGATCGCGTGGGTTCCTTCATTTGGACCCAGATGGGCCTCGGCCGTGGGCGGAGAGACACTTCTTTCGGAATCTTCCCTCGCTGCCACATGCTGTGAGCCTCATTCCACGACAATGGTCTTGCGGAGCGCTCGCCTCGACTTGTCGGTCTCCGCGGGGGCGTTGCGGAGGCTCGAATATTACCGAGCGAGCACAAAAGCCCTTTCCTCTTTGGCGCGGCGGTAGTGGGACGCCTCCCAGAGGGATGAGAAGATGGTGAAGATGGTTTAGATGGAGAAAGCAGACAGCATCCGCCTCGACATACTGTACTGGCCCTCAACACTTAAGTATCTCGTCCCATGGAAAGAATACGGTATGAATCGCTCTCGAGATCTCTGCGAGAGCGTGGAAGAAATAAAGCAATTACGGAAGGAGGAGATCGGGATTAGTAAATAGTCGTTTCCTTGGTCACCGTCTGGATAAGTGTTTTTATGGGCAGGGAAATATATGTCTTCGCGTAAAACCTTCCAATGCAAAGGTATTTAGCTATCCTCCGATAAAGTTCCCCGATTAGAGAGTTTGTTTGCAATGATATTAGGGGAAAATCCTCATGATTGTGCAATCATATAAAAATTACCAGAAATAATAATAGTTTTCTGGCTTCGGAGCAGAATGCGTTTCTTTATCACGTCTTCTCAATTTCTAAACTCATATTTGATTTGCAAATAATTATCATTTCTGTCGTGTAATTCAAAGAGATTGAATTTGAACGAAGTTGAATTTTTCTGGTCTTATGATATAACAGAAATTACAGGAAAGAATAGGAATCAATAACGGGTAATCAATACTATGCTTGTCAAGGGGTGGGAGCGGTATAGAGCAACTTCCTCTTGTAGTCATCCGCGATTACTATTTTGATGTAATAAATGCTGTAGACGTGAAGTCTTATTTTGAAGTGATCGTAGATTCACTTCAAAATAAGATTTTCAATCAATTCAGTCGTCACATCCTAGCCAACCTATTAGAACAAGAAAACATGATCATTTAATTATATTATTTAATTATATGATGGAAATCAATCGCAGATCAAAGAAATAGAATATTAAATAAATCCACTGATAAAGAAATCAAAATCCCTACATAAAACATGCTTGGAGTGAGTCATAACAACATATTTGGAAGGAGGTCCATTGGAAGGACATGGAAATAATCGAGTAGTTTTGAGAGTATGCTTTTGGTTGAGTGGATGGCAGCAAACAGAGAACTAGTTTCATCAAAGAGAAAATGCAAAGTTGAGAAGAGAAGACATGCTGAAAGGTAGAAATAATGGGCGTATAGGCACTAGTAGAAGAATGTGTGAACAGTAACGTGACATGAATAAAGAGCCTCCGTACACTATTATTACGTTTGCTGCTTTCATTGCTTGATAATTTTAAAGCTATTAATGCATTAGCTGCAAGTGTTCATATTCCTTTCGAGCGTATTCGATCTTATTCTTAACGATGCTACCTTAGAGACTTTTCAAATAATCTTTGCGCCACATTTTATCCAGCAGACACAGCTGTTAACAAAATGCAATACTACTAGTAAACTAGTACTACTAGTAAGTAACGTGGATCTTAGACGCACCCGATTTTTTAATATCTAAAAATGCGAAAAAGCGTTTTACTATTAGGTTCGAGAATCTTTCTTGTTTCCTTCCTCATTCGAATTTTTCAGCATTTTTCACGCTTCATTTCGCTTGACATTTTTCGGGGGCTTGGGAATGAATAAGAGCTGGTGATATACATTCAACGACGCTTGGCTTAAGATTAGATGTTATCTACTATTTCATTTTGAATTGAGACGATCTTAAAATATCGAGATTAAGTGCATTGCGTGCTCCCGGATAGCCAAGTCGGCAACGGTGAAAGCGATCCCGGGTTCGATCCCTGGAGAAAGCCAACGTGCGAAATGACCTATGCTGTCGAAGCACTTTTAACAATACTACCATAGTACTTCAGCGCATTGCGAAGTTTCAGTCATCAGTCTAGCGTGCCTTGTGAAATAAAAGGCTGGGAATCGCTGGCTTAGGATAGAATAGAATACGTTTTATTAAGGGCGAGATTGAGACTATAAAGTCTCCTCTTACATAACCCTTTGTCATTTTAAAAGATAAAGATAAGATAGGGAAAATATAGAGAATGAAGTAGATAGTGGATAAAGATAGAGAAAAATAGCAATGAAAAATAGAAAAGGAAGAAACTACAGAGTGGATAACTACAGAGTGGAAACTTAAGTCACGTACTTGAAAAACGTAGGGGAAAAATGCACTGCAGGGAAAAAATGTCCACTGCAGGAAAATACCCGCAAGAAGTATGGAAAACCTGCGAAACCTACAGATGGTGATAGCTAAATTTTCTCAAACCTTAAAAAGAAAACATTAACAATAAAAGAGGAAAAATATATGGATTATATGACGGTGATGGTAGTAATCCAGGAAATACTCTTAAGTAATGGGACAGAATAAAACAAATTTAGGGGATAAAAGCATGGATTCCAGCAACTTTAACAGCATTCTTAGCTCTTAGACAGACAAAGCATATATTTTGTCAATACACGACAGAATCGCGCCACCGCCGAAGACGGCGTTTACAGAAATTCCTCGTTCTTCGAACATGTGTCATACAAGTGTGAATGGCTGATTTCCATTTCCGTGCTCAGGCGCGAGATTTGAGCGACCGCCGCAGTTTCGTAATTTGCATCGACGCACGCGCACCTTCTCCGCGAAATGAAATAACAAACGAAAGGCGCCCGGAGAGCGTAATATCAGCGTTTTTTGCGATTCGAAGCCGGAAACTTGTCAGCGGCGATCTGCTTTAATGTCAGCAAAGCCACTAAACACCTCGTGAATCCATTCTGAGACGTCGTGGAAATCCTGTGTCGCCACTTCTGGAAAGCGAAAATAAATAATGCGGCGTGACAACGGCCCAAGCAGATTCAATTTACGCGGACTTCGGAGAAAAAGCGGTGTCGGGCATATTGGTTACGTGTTGTTTCATCCGCGGAGATCCTCGCTTTGGACTGTCAGGGAACCGCTTTCCTAACTGGCGTCTTGTTTTAACTACCATTTTTTTATTACATCGCTTTCTTTTAACTCTTTCTATATCTTTATTAACTTTTTTAATATCTTCTATTTTTTTCTATATCATTATTGATTATATCTTTATTAATTAAAGGGTTAGATGGAAGAAGAGACTACTTGGTCTCAATCTCGCCCCACAATAAAGACGTTTTATTATTATTATTACCATCAACCATGACCAAAATTTTTTTAATTCGGAGAGACTCGGGAAAAACATTTTCGAAGAGAATGAATTGCTTCACGCTCGGTTGCATCGGAGCTGAAAATTTGTTCTTCTGAAAACCTTTTACGATCAAAAAATATTCGAGATGAGATGAACATGTGGAGTTAAGGAAAAGCACATTTAAGTCATTTCCACCAGGGATGCGTAACGACATATCATATATTAGCTGTTCCTTAAACTCTGCCTCCTATTTTCCGGTTCTGTACAAAAATGGTATTTTAGAAAAGTGCAAATAAAAATTTTTTTAATGTTCAATTAAGTCACTTTTTTCTTAATAAAATATCATTAGTGACAGCATTCTTTGTATAAGAATGACGCTGAAAATAGCAGAGTGTTGGTGGCGTTGTGGCGAGCTTGCTAACCTAGTTCCAGCTCGTATGGTAAAGACTGGTGTCCTGGGTTAGGATTCTCGATGGGATACGATTAATTTGTGATGGAGTCATTATGAGAGTGGTGATGGAATCACTACGAGAGTAATGTCATTAGACTAAATCTAGCCCAACAAAAACGTGATTATTATTACTATTATTACAACAAATATAAAAAATCAATTTAAACTATAGGAAAACATAAATCAAAAGGAAATCATAAAGCAAACTCCAGCCCCACCCAGTAGAATTTTCGAGCCTGATTAGTAAGACCCGTCCCACAGGATAGGATACATCGCTCTAGATTACTTGTGTAATCTTGACAACCGTTGTAGTCTTGTTATGAATAAGTTTATTTAAAGGCAAGTTTATGAAATATGTCTTATGGGACTGCGTGAGAATGTAAGTCATGAAATCGAATAAACTCTTAGAGATCAAGCAACCATTGTGGCGCAAAGGTGATAGCTTAGCAATACAGCTTAGCTTTCATTAATGAAAGAATAAACTTTGTTACTATTGCGATGGGAGAAAGAAATCTGTTCCGTTTGCTGATAGTAATCAATTCTTATACATCTAACAGATGATAGTAGTAATTCATTTATTTAAAAAAATAGAATCCAGTAATTTGGCCTAGACTTCGTGGTAGTCTTCCATGATGAAGATAAATAGGAAACCCCTCTACGCTATACCACAAAAGGTTTTTATTAGACGGCCGTGGTTTTAACCCGTCGGGTCATCATCAGGTAAAGACACTTTTCAAACAGAGCATATATATAAGAAGGCTGGAGGGAAGAGTGTGTAAGTAACCATGAGCAAAGCTTTGAATATAGCACCGTTGTCACAGACAACAAATATCCTGTTAAATCATTAAGATAAAGTAGGAATATAAATTGTGGTGCGACTGTATGCTTTATCTTTTATCTTGATAATGAATGCAAAAATTCATACGTAGATAATTAAATCAATCAGCTCAGGATCCGATTTAGATACATGCCAAGGGTGGGGGGCGGAGGTACTCTCCAAAGGGGAGGGGCGTTTTAAGACAATTCCGTTACCTCAACTCATCTTTAATTATATTTTCAAAGGCTATTTTGTATATAAATGTAGTAGGTTTACAATAATATTGGACAAAATAAAGAATCTGATTTTAATTCAAACTCCTTTTCAGATCCTAGGCAAATTACTAATACTGCAACGTCCCAAAGGGGGGGAGGCATCCCCTATGCTCCCCCTGAATCCGCCTATTCATCAGGTTAAAGTGAGGAATTTAGTAAGTAGAATGAACAACAGGTAGTTGTAGGAATGCTAAATGATATTACATGAGGTGCAAAACTGCAGGACATATCCTAATAGAAGTAGGCAACAAATAATTCCATGGCCGAAGAAATTTAATATATGAGAATACCTCCTCAGCTACCAGCACACGCCTGCACCGTAAGAAGGGAGGGAGATAATTCTACGTACTTCTTAGCTCATAAAATATACAACAGCAAGCAAGTTGGTTGCCTTAAAATACCGCTGCTCCTTTCGGGACGTGCTTAAAAAGTTAAAATTTACAGCATTCTCAATTAAGGACCGCTCATTGAAAAAACACTCGCCCTTTTCCTTCCCTCAGCGAAGTTGTTCCCTCGGGCGCTCTCCAAATGCGAATAAAATTGTCCACTCCTCGCCGATCCTCCGACGATTCTTACGACGAAACGGCTTTACCTCATCATCGCTCCAGAAGTAAAAATTTTCATCTTATTAAGACGGTTGTTTCGAAACTTTCCCACTCAAAACTTGTCGAGTTTTTCTTTCCCTCCCCTTTACTCTTCACAAAATCTGTCCCCTCGTGTTTTCCTTTCGAGAGCATTAAAAACGTTTTGTTGCCAACTTTTTTTTTATAACCTCCCGTTGTTTCTTCAGCTCGCGGAATTTCTGCGAGGTCAGGGAGTTGCCTCTCGAACAAGAGGAAATTTACTGCGAACAATTTATTCTTTCTTTGCGACGCTCCTTTCTCTCGGAGGAGGTATTTTGAGAAGAGTGAAGAATCATAAATCCTCTCAACGAATGTAAGCGATAGAAATTTGCGTAAAACGTTTTCGTCGAGGGAAGCTCTTTCGAAATTGAATTTCGACGTGATTTCTTAAGAGAGGAGATACATTAAGAGGTTATCGTAAGGAAAGGCGTTCTGTCGAGTAAATAAGATTTTCGAATTGAACAACGAAGGAAGGATGGATGATGCATCTTGAGGAATATACACACGTTAAATGCCTTTCTTATAGCTCCTGAAAATGCCTTCAATTATGGTGTAGAATGAAAATTCTTTCATTAACTCAATAGAAGTAATAATAATAAATAATTCTTTTACTCGATCGATTCTTCTAGCAATTTCAGTAATCGATGGCATTTACTCTCTGAAGATAAAAAGACCTTTCCATTCTAAAACAATATCACGTTTTGAGAATTAACACTCAGATTATTCTGAGCGTCATACATATAAATACGATTCAGTATAGAAATATGGCATTACAAAAAAACAAACAGCTAATTTAATAACACCCAATTCACCTAGTTTATTTCCTTTTGCCAACGGTATTTACGATATACGCTCAGAAGCCTCAATATTTTTTGTTATTTAAAAAATATATTCTTTCCGTAAACGAGAATCAAATAACATTAAGCAATATAACCGAGTGAATAATATCCTATTAAGATTTTACAAATATGCGACTTAAAATTAGCTCTAAAGCTTACATAAAAAGTGATCAGGGGAAGGGAAGAAAACTTTAACATAAACCAAATATAAGAAATTAAAAGAAATCAGGAAATTGAACAGTTTAAAATTAGTGATCACCGTAAAAGTACAAATAATTTATCCCTACCTATCATTCGCACCATTACTGATCTGTGTAAAGGTGATGCTCGTCTAAAATATAATACTTTGCGACCTCCCTCCAAGACAATAAGAAGATTAGTTTCAGTGCTTCTGAATCAATCATCAAGCTGTTGAGGAACTTGGTCTCCGACTGGGAGAGGAGAAATTTATAACATAAAACGTGCATGCCACAGAATCCATAGTAACACAAACTGTTTCCAATGCCGTAAATCGGGCGAAAAATAAAATTTTCGCATTGCCAAATAAATAAAGTTAAGTTTGAAAGAAGAAACCCCGCAAGAATCATTGCTGCAGCGCGGGAGTGAGTGACAGAGCTCCAACCAAGGGAAGTATAAACATTACATTTGCTAGCACTATCTGCCTGAGAATCAGCAAAATCTTGTAGAAAGGAAACTAGGTTTCACATTTATTTTTGTTCTGCATTTTAAACACGATGATACTATTCTACCATTGTAGTATCAGTCGTAGAAATTTAAAAACATTCATTATTTCTCATTATGTCGTTAGTAAATAAATGGTATTTTATGATTACAAAATCCCAATACGGAAAAAATATTGGTAGTATCTGCAAATGTCTTTATATTTGTTGTTACTGTAAATCTGTAAACATCAACACAAAATATTTTTTTTATTAATCAACGCATCACAGTGGGACCTCGAAATAGATGGTGAACGTTTGGGCATTTCTTCCATGTTGCCTCACGAGCTTTATTAGAAGTGAGTGTCCATCCTGCGTCCTACGAGTCGCTGCCTCTCCTACTAGCAACCTAAATTTACTAAAAATCTACATATAACATTCCATGAAAGTAGGGGCTGATTGCATCTCTGCGACCGGATCCTCACTTCCTTTGGAAAATACCCAAAGATATCACGTACCTTGATATCTCTGAACAGGGATAGTCCTTCGTAACGACCCTACACTTTGGCATTGTTACATCCATTTATGACCACGAGGAACATTTTGGTGCACCATGAAGAACTGATCTTGTACACTCTCTTAATCTCTCTTTCCGACACCACGAGAGGTTTGCAGGACGACGCCCACCTCTTTCCTTGCTTCGTTCCTCGTCCGTGACTCACCCATTATTCTGCCCTCCTCGAGAACCCAACCCCGTGGCTGCCCAAATTCGTGCGCCTTGCCCAGTGTAAAAACCCGTGGGCCAACTCCTAATTGAGGATTCTGACTGCCCACGGTGTAATAGAGGCCGCTGTGAGTCATATTTCACCGAGATCTCTCTTCCTCCCTCGCTCTCCTTCTCGCCTTTCCCGTCTTCTGTGTTTTATCCTTCCTATTCTAATCTGTCTTTCTCTTCGCCTCAGAACCAGTGGAGAACAAAGGGTGACCAATTTGCATTCGTTACACCTCATCTCGCGTTAGACTTTGTCGTCTGAAGGCAGTTATTAAGAGAAGAGAAGAAAGCAACAACGACGAATACTACGATATTAAAAATAATAATAACAACGATGATTAGAGGTATTAATTAAAAATTAAAACCCATTTTAAATAACAGTTATTAATGGTAGTAAAAATAATAATTAGTAATACCACCCTCCAAAAACCAGAAAACCTAACAGTTTTAATTGATAAAACATGCTCCAGTCACTCCATCATCTACAAAACACAATTCCGGCAAGAAAACATACACGGACCTCGGAATAGAAATACAGAAGCTTCGGAAGATAGAGAACGTTAAAATAAACCAGGAAAAGGGTTTTAGGTACTTGGCGCGATAAGGCGTGCATCTAGGAAAATTCCCAAGGGAATAATTTCAATAGTTACATCAAACACTGGAATAATTACGAAATCACCACTCAAAACCCTGCATAAATTTCATTTAACGATCAGTATGACACCAATACAAAGATCGGTAAGCATTGATTCTTGAGGAAAAGTTAGAAAATTTTTTACCATATATGAAAACAAAAATTAGAAGAAAACTTTGGCCCTGGTTAGTTCCAATATCAACTTCAACTAACGATGTGAACTAAAGCTAGATAATAAAAATATTATGCGGCGTACAGGGAGTTCTATTGGTTAACTAGAACGTATTCTACAATTGCGCTCTTGCTAAATTTATTCTTGCGCTTTTCATGTAAATTTGTCAGTATTGTTGCATATTTACGGAAATACAATCACCAACCCAGATTAAACAGATTGATAAGCTTGCTCTGGATGTACTTGAAGGAGCGAAATAAAAAGTCGAAGCATGGTAATCCGTGACGTGGGGAAGACAAATGCCAAATATCATCATCAAAGAAGGAAAAATGACTGGAACAGTGATACATTTTGATAGATGGTCTGCTTACAGAACAATCGACAACTTATTATAAATTATTTGCCGATGAATGTGGTCATTAATACTCTTAAACTCACATAAATTTAATTAATAAGTTAATACTGCATCAATGAAGAGTATTTACTCTGCTTAAATATTATCTATCCATCATAAAATGATTATACATCAATGTCGACCGCAAACAACCTGTAGACCACCCACGACATGGAAAAGGATTATTCAATATCATATAATACTCGACCGTAGAAAGAAATTAAATCCTATTATATTCTCTCTAATCTATCTTCCGACCAATTTTACCATTCAAAATTTTGCAATATATTTCCACTATCGGCAACGTGAAATAGGTCCTACTCTGGCCTTTCGGCGAATTTTGATTTACAAATATCATCGTGAAAGGAAAAACACACAGAATTCCGGTTTCCACGATTATTTTATAAATATAAAAATAAATAAACATTTTTCGACATTTATTATCAATAAATAATAAAAATACTAGTGTTTGCCTTCAATGTAACAAACACAAATTGTAAAGTGTAACATGGTACGGTGATTCCATAAATAGAAAAATTCATCCAGGCATAATCGAATGACATCAAAATAAAGGGAACATTGGAGCGCAACAATAATAGAAAGAAGGCAGTACTGACTTCTTGAAGGATCACAAACAACATGAATTATTTATTATTTAATAAAACAAGAAAAAATAAATTGACTTGTTAAAACTCCGCTCGAAACATTATTGTCACCCTGAGTTTCCTAGCTGAAAAGCAAACAGGTGAACTGTGACATCGAAATATGTGGAGAAGTTACAATTGAAAATATGCATAGCTTCTATGACGACCGGCGCACGCCTCTAGCTAGAACTACTAACCTTTCACAGAATACTGAGAATAATATTAAGGATGATTGAATTATTAAATTAAGACAGAGACTTTAATAATTTAATTAATTTTTATGACAGTTGATTAGAAATCATATATAGTATATAAAGAATACCTACACGATTTAAGGATCGAATGAAACCATACTGTATCATATTTCACACAAAACTTTTGATTTGAGCTATTTGATATGGATATTGGGTCCCCGGATAGCCAAGCAGGTTACGCATTTACCTTTAGTGAAAGCGGTACTGGGTTAGATTCCTGATAGGAACCCACGAGAGAAGTTACCTCATCTGTCGAAGAACTTCTAATGTAACTAATAATAAGGGTATTTCGAGGCTTTCGAACCATAACAAGTGATATTTGCTGAGATGGTAAACATAGACACGTAAAGAAAACATTCCGAGCAGATAAACCGAACTTAATTCAGTAATATTTTATTATAGCAACCTGCCGTCCCTTAAAAAAATTCTCGCCACTTATCCTGCCACTTTCGAATTTACAAACACCGCACTAATCACGTCCTCGTACTTTGCAGAGACTCGGTGCATAGAATAAATTCGTGGAGAGGTTACTTGGGTAATCAACCGTTACACGAAAGAGAGGGTTGTGGAAAAAACTCCTATTTTTCCGAAAGGAAAAACACACGCCAGTTACGCTCTTCGGCAGTCATGCTGGTGGTTAATTGCGAGATGAATTGATGAAGGGGCCTGGAGAACTCGACGCATGATGACCGTAATCTGTACGTACAAATTGTTCCCCATCCAAAGCGCGAATAGAGGTCAAAATATTGAGCGAATGGGGACGCGATGATAAGGGTGACACTTTGCGCTCGCGGGAAAAGAAATCCTGACGACGCATAATTATCGCTGCGTGAAAATCTCGGCAATTACGGCACGCAGGTGAGCGTGAAGGAAGTGCGATGTTTGACGAACAACTGCTGAAATTGCTTCGTCCATCGAGAACTCTCGACCCTTAATTCGTCGCGTGGGGTCGACGTGAGGCGTGAAAGCGCAATTCTTGAGGGATAATGGAGCGGATATCCGTAACTTCGATTGCAATCCTAATTTTAAGCTTCACGATTCTGAAACTGTAACTTGTCAGTTTCTGAGCAAAAAAAATTGTGCGTGTAACCCAAGCACCTGCAAGGCCTAAAAGTAATTGCACGTCTAACTAACGTTTGCAAGGTACACAAGTGAATATTATATTTTCGTGGTCTATATGGCAAATTGGAGTTACTTTGCATTCAACATCAGCACAATCTGGGATGTAAGAAAGAAATGCCAAAAATGCAAAAAGGCTGTTAAAATTTAAAATTATTCACAACGTTTTACAAATAATCTCAACTATCGAATCATGAATTGCATAAAACTGATGTTAAGCTAAATTTTCTTTTTATTTAGTTCAGCACGTGCATAATTTATATATTAAAGTATAATGATATAATGACGTAAAATTTAAATGTCATAAATTTTAATATTTTTAAGTGAAATCAATACATATTATTATTAAAATTATTTATATTTTTTAAACTTTATTGGGACCCAGGGACTAAAAAGCTAGAATGTATGTGAAAAAAAAGCCATAAGTCCTTTTATACAGCCCAACTATCAGGAAGAGCATAGGCATCAAGACGGGGCCTTCTCCCCTTTTAACAGAGAAAAATGAGTGCCAATTTTGAAGGACAAAATAAATTTATGGCTCTCATCAGATGCCATTAGGAGGAACAAGCTCTATTTCCAAGGCCTGAAATCGTCGAGGTGCAGCAGGCACGACGTACCCATCAAGGACGTGCTTTTAAATCCGTTGGCGAGCGAGCTGCTTTGATGGGGATGCCTCATTGCGATGCGTTAACCTCCGACATGGTGAGCTGACCTATTGCTGGAATTCAGATTCATTAATTCCAGCGCCTATCTAGGGACTACGAGATGAAATGGGAACGAGTAATGCAGGAGCGGAAAGATAAAACAAAGACAAGCTTCACACTGCGTTCATTTACCATTTTCATTTATATGAAGCGAAGTGCTGGGCGACTGAAAGGGATGTGGATTTATTCAAAATCTAATTCAGACGGAGATATATTTCTTATATCAATAAAATTATTTTACTCTTGTAAATGAGTAAGTTCCTCAAAAACAAGCAATTCATCTGAAACTTTCTATAGAAGAGTAATATTTATGAGAATTGCGTAAATTTGGGTTTCAACCATGCAAATCGATCACAGCAATTTCATTAAATTTCCCCTTGTCAGAGCCAACTCCTTTGGAAATAACTGATTATTAATTTATCTTCTATAACTCAACAATGACGAATGAGCTCAAGCGAAATACAATACTTTTGGGAAAATTCAGACAATTAAATATGATTTATACTTCCAGCCTCATTCATTCGATTACTCCATTACTTACTGCAATGTCATTATGGAAGACATATAAATACGAGAAAGAAAAATTTTTTTTAATAGAGGAAGGACAAATAAATCATCTCATACTACATTTAATGATGTATTGATTAGAATACTTACAACAAAGATGTGTATTCGATGTAAATGTGTACAAAGATTTGTACTAAGACTGCCTTCAGTGCTTTTTTTATATTCTTACAGGTTACAAATTATAAAATAATTTCATAGAAACACATCAAACGATTTCAAATCCATAATTATCTGATATCGGCTATCCGCAATATAATGTCATATTTCTAAACCTCCCTTAAGGGCCTAATATGCTACCAATCAAAGTTGCATGGATTTAAATAATTTTAATGCACTTATTTCCTTGTTATAGCGATTAACGTAGGCAAATATAGCTTTCCACGCAACTTTTATATGGAACATTTAAGATGGTAACCATGACGATTATGAAACCTCGAATCTCTCTCTCTCCCATTACAAAAAATTTAGTCCTTAGTCACCTTACATCAACTTCCAAACACTTATCATCCTTTTTTACGGATCCTTAATGGCTTGAAAGACCTTGATTCGGCCTTCCTCCGATAGTTCTGATCAAAATTCACACAGCGTCTTTCTCCCATAATAGCATTCTTTGTTTCAACCATCGGCTACCTCACGGGAGCTTCACAGAATGATTTAGACACTTAAACAAAGCCCTTAGACCTGATGTTCCATTTTTCCGATTGTGAATTTCTATTAGAAAAACAATAAAATACGTGTAACAGGTTTCACTGTGAAATTCAAACGCTTAGGGTAGTGAGTAAATCTATGGAAAATTAAAACTCTTGTGACAAAATTAAGCCGGAGGTCGGCAGGGCAGGAAAACATCAATCTTAAGCCTTTTTGGCCGCATTCTACTAGGTTTACCAGGCAAATAAATTCATTTTCTTTCGTATGTACAACTCCGATGTTGAACTAAGATTTTTTTTTATGAATAATAAGTTTTAAACTTTGTGTATACAAAATAACCTAGAGACTTGTTCGAGCTAATTTTAAATGACCATGGTGTTTGTAGTTGTTTTGGATAATTTTGTAAATTATAGCTGTGTTAATTGTGAATTTGCGAAGTTGTCAAACTATACCAGTTAATGGAGGGGAAGAAATACTAATGTTCTGAAGTTGTATATGTAAAACTTTGTAATATTGTTTTCTTTAGCTGTAAATTGTAGTTGTGTACCAAGTTAAATTCGCGACCTGAGTTTTCGGCATCGTGCAATAAATAAAGGAATGTACGCTCTAATATGGTCTAATGATTCCTCTACTGTCGAACGGTGCATGCAACCTTCCGATGGAAACAGCTTCCCAACCCATGGGATAAAAGAAACAAAAAAGCTTTTAGAGAAACGCATAAATAATGGCTTTATCTTGACTACCACTATATCTTACTCACTACAGCATATATTTTTAGACGCCTTCTTACCGGAGAACATTTCGGAGTTCAAATATTCCTCCACGACCTTTTTGAGCTGAGTAAATAAATGCTAATAGGATGCTTGCATGTGTGGCGGAAAGGATTCAAAGTGAATATCGCGTTAACCAAGATCGAATTGTCCTTCATACTACAATTTCCTTCTTTACATACACTGGGATGAGAAAGAAAGGAGAGAAAGAATTGTGGTTAAAGTGGAGCTGAGATAAGGATTAGCAGAAGTATTGGATGGACGGCGAGGATAAACTTCGCACCCACACGGTGATCCCACGCAATGAGCCTGCGAACACGAAACCCCTCACGCCATTCTCACTCACGATTCACGAACACACTTTCGACACTCTTTACTCTCGCTGCCCAAATGTTTCTGAAGCGGGGAGTCCCCAGCACGTGCGTGTCGAACTGCGCCAACGAGGCGGAAATGTAAAGGTAAGAATAATAAGAAAGGGTTTCGTGTACTGGCGAGTGGAATCCCGAGTGACGTCAACGAACGTGACGCTATTCTGCGCAATGATCAACTATGGAGGACTATTAAAAAGGAGGAACCTTAAACGGAATTATGAGCAGGGAGAAACCGAATGACGTTTAATAGCTACCATTGTGGAACAATGGGCAAACACTGGGAACTACTGAGCTGAAATGAAAAGGATGAGACACTTGCAGCAATGAAATCGGAAGCACTTCTTAGAGAAAATTTTTTCAACACTTGATTACGATTTATTTGACATATCCCGTTCGTTTACTTGTATCTGCAATCACTACGGTAGTTCCTTCTAATCATTTTCATCGTTGCGAGGAAATAAAATACCTGTAGTGTTTAGAATAAGGAGCTGTGCCATCATTTTAAATACAGGACACGAACAATGGATGTAGATATTGTGGTGGCCATTGACATTATTTTATAGCAAATAGTAGGGTTTTTCTTGATAACGCTGAGATTTGCTTAAATACGTTAGTACTTCAAACCTCTCGATGAATAAAGAATGTTTCTTTATGTCTCAACAGTAATTCAACAATACTGGTTGCTATAAAATAATATTAACGATCGTTCCCACCGGACCGCCACGATATTCATCATTAATTGGCAAAGGGAGGATTAAAGGTAATCTCCGCTCACTATTTGTCTTTAGAACATACAACAAGTATTTCTGATATTTCATATCGCGGAAGGTGAGCGTTAAATACGTCAACAGAGGCTAACAATGGTGTAAGGATTGCCAATCGATCAAAAAAAACCTAAGACGTTGTAAAGAGTTTATACATACCAAATCTATTCATGCCTGAAATATTAATATAACTTGTCGTAAATTGCAGGAAAGTAATTAAGAAGAAATAATAATAGCAATAAATTAAACTATTTAAATAAGGATAAATTATTTAATATAAATCTGCAAGTAAAATTAAATAAATAACAAATAAATATAAATAACTAAANNNTGAATAATAATAACAATAAATAAATATAACAGAAATCGTAAAGTAAAAATTAAATAAACAATAAATTAGTATATAAAAGTAGATTAATAAAGTTAAAGAAGCGAAAATTTAACAAAATTAAAATAACAATAAATTAAACAAAACAGAAAGACCCCTGTGATCCCACACAATTCCGATTGCCTTGAATTATACCCACTTCGAGGAGAAAAATTAAAATATGGCTTTCAAATCTCGTATCATCTCACAAGCGTTAACATAAGGCTAAAATTACTCTCGGTCTAGAGCTACAAAGGCGCGAATTTCTCGAGAAGATATCACGCCTCTCCACCTCTAGCGAAACGTCCGGGAAACACGCATTCGCGAATTTTCGGGAGCGATAACTCAAGAAATAAAAGCGTTACATATTAACCGGGAAAAATTTTACGGCGCGAACACGAATCGCTAAAAGGTTTCCCTCTCTCGTAAGCTTAATCCGGCAAAATAATGAAAATTAAAAATTCCGCTCTTTTGAAAACCGCGCGACACGGAAAGAGCTGAGTAATCGGCCGTAAACATACACGGCGACTGAGGCGCGTGAAACGCGGAAATAAAAATAAGTGCATTAATTATTCCCGTTTTCTACATTCGCGCCCTTAGAAAGATCGCGTCGAACAAAAGGCGTCACGAAGAATAACAATTGTAAATCACGGCGGAGTGCGAAAAAGCGACGAATTGCAGGGATCAGCGACCTCCGGGCGCGTGAGCTCTTCCCGGAGATGGAGAAATAATAAATCCCTTCAACGCCACACCCATGCAAATCCCTCTCGAAACAGCCCTTCGACGCTCTCGCTAGTTACCACCATCCCTTTTCATTCCAAACAAACGATAAGCAGCTAAACCTCCCTATTCTGACGGCCTCCTATTAACTCCTCTCGACAGAAATCACTACCACTGACACCAGTAACACGTACAATTAGTAGGAAAAGAGAAAAATGCTAAGGGGATCTTTAGTCTTAATAAAGGTAGTTTAGGGATTCTTGAATATCTCGGTACAGTAAATACACGAAAGAGATTTACTAGCGAACACTATCCTACTCCGAGTAAAAAACATGAGATCAAAAAGTACCTTATCTTTAACTGAATCAGAGGGACTGATCCCGGTTCTTTCTTCTTATAAGAGATGTTTTGGAAATGATAACTTAAAATATCCCGCAATTCAAAGCAGATGATAACATTTTTAAGCCTGATAGGTTTTGCCCAACAAGCTAAATGGATACCTTACTATTTACCAATATATTTCCTGACACAATTTATCCAGTTGATCATAAACTAAACTTTCAGCCAGCTTTCGTCCACTACATACTACACATAGTATTCTTAGATCCTCAGTCAAGTTTGTATTTATATTCAAAAAGTTCTAAATTAAATCCAAGCCTAATTGATGATTAATGAACCATTCATTGCAATAATAAAAACGGGTATTTATTTTAAAAATTTATAAACCCAACTCGGTTACCTAAATTAGAAAACTATCCAGGGACAGTGTCAGTTTTCATTTGCTTTTGAAGTAAAAGCTACCACTAACTTACTCTTTTACGTACGGATGCTACCGAAGCTTTATTTATCATTAGAGGAAGGGCATAACGTCATTTGTTTGTCCAATTAAAATTTCACTTCGATTATATTACAAATCATTGTATGATCCTCGAGGGTGTTTATCTTACAGGTACGATACGGACACCTTGAGTAATGGGTTCGAATCCTGGTTAAGCCATCAATTCACAAAGCAACTTCAATATAGGTATCGAGAAACGTTGGTCCCCTACTAAAATAGCTCCTCGAAGAGCTGTTTATGGAGACAAGAAAAATGTACGGAAGAAATTACGACCGAAATATAAAAAATTTCCATTAAATAGGGAATGTGCTAGCTAATCCTTACGTCGTCTGGATAAATCCGCATTTGCTCCAACACCCCGAGTTCAGCGAAACCACGCCCCCTCGAAATCCCTCCCGAGTCCACCAGACATTTCTCCCGATTGCCTTTACGAGTTTCCGATGTTTTTCGTCCACTCTTCGAGAGGCTTTCACGGTGAATCAGGCACCACACATCGCTTTTAATTGGAATCCTCCTTCACAAAATCAATGGGAATCGAAGCGTGCTACGTAAGTCGCTCGATTCCTATTTAACTAGTCTCAATGTGAACCCGCCCTCCCGTCTCCCCATTACCGCAATCTCCCGGACCTCCCCTTTTTCCTTTCACTCCATTGTCACGATCTTCCATTCCCAATGCTATTAACACGATCCCGCTTTGCTCACACGGCTGGTACGTGAGGAATATACTTAACGTGCGACAGAAACATCAACTTGATGCACTAAGTATAACACGTGTGCGTGAATTGAAAATTTTTCAAAAATGACCGATAATAAATAATAGAGTTACGACAAAAACTGAACAACTATCACATATTAAACAAGAATTTAGTCGTAGAATTTAGAATTTTTCATTTTATGATGATAAAAGATGGAACAATAAACCATGGAGTGGAGTGCTAGGAATAGTTACGACAAACTTGCAGTTTTTGTTCAATTACATCATTCAACACCAAGCGAAACCATTGGTTTTGAGAGGAGTTGACATCTTCAGGGTTTCTTCAGACCTCATACCTCATTATTACCGGAGAAAACTCATTGACGAAATTAATCGAATAAAAATCTTCTACGGAAATTACTAAGTATTCTTTCTTTCAATATGTGTGTTAAGTTACACGAAGCCACGCTTGGACATATATAATTTATTTTAAATTAAGCCAGTTACATATGCAATAGTAACTCACAGGGCGTAGAGAGAACGAAATAGCCATCCTTCTCTTCAAGTCAATGTGTATTTACTTTATATACAATGTGATTTTATTTAAAGGCAGTTTTAAAGCTGTGACATGTTTAACGTGTATACGAATTCTACATGGGTCTATTAAGAGACGATAGAGCGTTCAACCCAGACATGGAATGACCAACTTTCCATTATTTCATTAATTTTATATTTCCTTTATCTTCCATTATCCCGCTGGCGGGATGAAATTATTTGTAACAACGTTTCCATTTGAAATCGTACCCTTTAGCTCCACAGAGGAAATTACAATTGAGAGCACCAGATAACGATTCCATTCAAAATCTTTTATCAACGCTATAAAACTAACATTTACAACAGCTTTCGATTTCTAAATGAAATTCTTTTGGCATTCCGACGCCGAAATTGAATTCCCGAGAGAATGGAATACCGAAAAAAACGGTCCTCATCAGCTTTATGGAAACGAGGAAATAATTACGCCTTGAAAAAAGGATGAGATGCAATCTGTCGCAATATAATGAAATATATGAAACTTAATAAGCTGTGATGTACTTATAATTAACTGCTAATCTTTTGAAATTCGAGCAGATAATTAGGAGGAAGTTACGTGAGCGGAGGTCCCGAAAACAATGATTCGGATGACCCTCTTGGTTCCAGCAGAATTGTGAGAAATACTCAAGAACCGATCCCTAAAAACAATGAATGGATGGGAAAAGCATGAGATTGATGATTTAACGCTATCTCTTCCTTAGATTACGATAAGATGGCATCATATTCAATTGTACGTCACCTTAACGAAGGCTGATGTAGATAATATAAATACACAGAGGCGTACCTTATCGAAAATCGCGAAAATAAATAACACAGTACAGAATGGAAGACATGTATTAGCTTTTTACAACGGAATTCGTTCCTCATTTCAATTACAGCCATCAGGACTACCTTCCGATAAAACATAGCGATTCCCGTTTCGTAAGATAGTCGAAGTAGAGTTGGTAACGGAAGAAAGGAGACGATAAATAGAAGTTTAATGGATTTAATTACGCTCGTTGACTATGATTGCAGCTACGGAGGGAAAGGGAGAGGAAACAATAAGTGATTACTTCCTCGGGAGGTGGGAATGCGGTAATGAAAATGTAAATGTCCGCACCCTTAAGAAGAACCGAAGGGTGAAAGTGAAGACGAGAGAGAGAGAGGAGTGGAGGAGAACGGAGTGAAGCTGGGAGTGGATTTATTTATTCACGAATGCCTCCCAACTTTACAGCTCATATATCACGATGAAACTTTAATTAACTTAAGGGAAAGCAGGCACAAACAGGATTCGCTGATAGGGACTCGGCGTAGAAAGTTCGCTTTCATTGACTTTTGGAGAACTTGGTAACCGAACAGAAATTCACGTCTTGAAAAAATTAGAAATGATGCAACCAATACGACGCCACTTGCAGAAATTCGAATATTAATTCTCATTCATCTAATCGAATATATTTTCATTCCATTTACGCAAACATTATACTTATTAATATTATTAACTTAAGTGACTTTACGGACAAGGATTTAGGTGACTTGGCAGGATAAGATGTGCACCAAGGAAATTCTCAAGGAGAAACGGACATGAAAAAAGACTGACGGAATCGGGACTTGAACCCGGGTCTCCCAATTGCCGATTTGTTGCTCTATCCATTTTTTGAGCTATCCCACCAGAAAATTTCTCCATGCCGTTTGAGAGACTTTGTAGGCAGGCGCCCTTGCCATTTCGTCAAACTTTTTCCATGTCCGTTTCTGGCTTTCCGGAGTCAGTAGTGATTTCCCCTTTTATCGTTTATTCTCTAGCATACGATGAGAATTAATTCATAAGTGCACAATTTAAACACAGAAGTATAATTATAAAATAACTAAAAAACTCCACATAAATGTCAAATTAGGAAATCAAGCATTTTATTCGCCATTATCGAACTAGCATACCTCTATTCCGGGTTAGATTAGGCGGAGATCAATTAGAAAGGCATCTTATCGCGATTAGGAAAGGATCAACCAAAGATTTATAGGGATTCTTACGGAAGATAACGGTTAGAGAAAGAAGTGATTGCGAAAGGTCACTAGGAAATTCCAATTCCAGCGCAAAAAGGATGTGATAAATGCTGCAAAGACGATCTTTAGCGAATTACCTATTGAAGAACCATGACGTATACGTTCGCAGATACCGGCCGCTAGCAAAACCCGTTGAGGAGTAAGTGTGAGAAAATATCTGCCACCAATGTAAATTACTTCATAAATAGACCCTCTGAAGATTAATTGAGAAATTACCTCAAAGATAAGAAACGTAATTAGCATTCCTAAAAGAGAAACTTGGGAAAGAAAGAGAGAATCCCGTTTTTGCGGAATATAAATACGCTCTTTTCCTCATAAGAATTTAATTCTTTCATTATTAAATTAAAAATTGATCGAAGTTGGTGTACTATAAAAAGATTCATAATAATAAGTACAGGGAAGACGTCGGACATTTTAGAGCAATTTTTTTTGTTCAACTGATTGCGACCACTAATCTTAATCATCAGATGAAGAAAAAGATTTTAAGTACAAACTTCACTTTCAACTACCTCAAATCAAAACTCTCGTATGACGAGCTTCTGAGTCGTAATTCGCCTCACTAATAATCCCATCCTCAATTCTTTTAACCTAAAAGCAAAAATACGATAGTTTTCCGTGAACTTTTCATTCTAGTAGTGGTATTCTTAAAAGTGCTTCGACAGCTTAGGTCATTTCGCACGTGTGCTCCCATCGGGAATCGAACCCGGGACCGCTTTCACAAAAGTCGATCGCGTTGCACACTTGGCTATCAGGTAGCCCCACTTTTCATTATATTGCCGATTTCATCAGCAGCGTATAGAAGGTAAACAATTCGTGACTTCGGATGAATAAAATTATTCATGATTAAATTGAATCTTGGTTGATTGAAGCGATATTTGGTAGAATTCCATCTTCACAATAACACAAATATCATCACTTTGTTTTATTGTTATTCATGATTAACAAACACCGAAATCGGGTATTCGGAATACATGGTGGATAGATTATCGATAATCATGACATGTAACAGATACCGTAAATTATCAGCTGCAGCTAATGAACAAAATGAGCTAATAATTCCGTGAAAGTAATTACTAATTACATTTTTGATTCATTAAACAAACATAATCACAAAAACATGGGCAAATTTTTAATGTTGGATACCACTAAATACTTGCGATGTTATTTTCACTCCTAATAAAATCTAAAGAAGGAAATGATTCTTCACCTTTGACGAGACGGATTCGAATTATCTACAGGGAAGCCTCCGATAGAGATTACGATATCGACTGCGCCAAAACCTTTCAATCAGCAATTAACTCCAGTATCGATGAACAACACAGTTATCATTCCCAACGGATTTCCATTCCCTCCCAGTAATTTAATTCTTTAGAGACGCCAATCAAACTAGTTGACATCAAGAGACAACGAATTAAACGATCCGCTTTAAGTGTTCGCCGTTGTTTGCATATCCTGTTAGCTTATCCGCATCCAAGACGATAAAAACTAACAAATGACCCATGAATGCATCCGCTCACGCCCATCACGGTATAGTACGTGACCCGCCCTCCATATATTCGCATGTTAATTGAATACCTCCGACGCTATCATTTCGTATATCGATGGGGCAAATGCCTCGGAGGTGATTTTTAGTTTCCAATTAACTCTTTCAGATAGTAAAAATGAGCGAAGAGAATAGTGAATCGAAGCTTAAGTTTAACATGTGAGGTAATGGTCAAAATAGCCATCAACGGGTTAACGAAGCTTTCACCAAAGGAAAATTTCGTTACTTTATTTTATAAATTGATATATCCGTTTAAATCGCCTCGTTCAGAGTCTTCAGGGAATAAGTTTCACTGGATAGGTAAAACATTATTAAAAGATTACGAACAGGATACGACAACGAAGGAATAATGTCAATTCATTCTTAAGGTATTAAACCGACAGATTAATATGATTTAATTAAAAATAATTCAGAACAATTACAATTATACTTTTAAGCAGAAAGAAGTTTCTATGCAGTTACATAATTTATAAAAATAGCTTTCTTCTAATACAAGAAAATAACAGCATCATTATTTTCATTCTTCAGTCAATTTGTATTAAGTTTTTAAGGAAATTTAATGAATGCCAGCAATGGTGTTCGGAGGTGCCTTGCACATAAATAATTATGTATTGACTACTTCAATTATGCATACGTTAATTTACCCGTAATCAACTAGTCTCCGATATCACGGGCTCCCGGATAGCCAAGTGGGCAACGCGTTCGACTTCAGTGAAAGCGGTACCGGGTTCGATTCCCGGTGAGAGCCTACGTGCGAAATTACCTAAGCTGTCTAAGCACTTTTAAAAATACTACTACTACTCTACGATATCACAAACAGGAGGAATGCAAACCATTAAATTCCCATGATTCAATATTTATATATAGCGAAAAGTACTCCCAAGGAGAAACGGACACGAAAAAAGTCTAACAGGACCTGAAATCGAATCCGGATCTTCCACTTTCTGGGTGTCTGCTCTAGTCAACGGAGCTATCGCGCCAGAACTATTAGACGCATAATTCGGGGGACTTGGTGGGCAAGGTCCTCTCAGACAATTTTTCATGTCCGTTTCTCCTTTGAAATATTCCTAGGCGCACAGCTAAGTGTGCAAAGTTACTTTTCACCCTTTTCTTGTTTAGATTATTTATTCATAGGTGCATCTTTACATACATCATAACTATATTAACTGTTGAAGTACTAACTTTATCCCGAAGAAGCTTCGCACGGATAGGAAGTAGAGCCAATGATAATAGTAAAAAACAGAAAATCTGCCAATCCCTTATTATTTGTATATTTTCTTATAGGAACAGTTTCTCGTGATAATTTCTCACGTGAACTCTTTTCCCTCGATCTGTCGATTTCCAACTTAGTCTCCAAAAACCCCACCCGCGCCCAATTTCTTCCACGAAAGAGGCAAACGACCCAATGGATTCCCTCCCCTGACCTCCCTCTACCTCCACCCACGCATACCGGCTACATCAGCATCCATTACTGCTTACACGACCTCCACTCCATCACCTCCAAATCGAAAAGGACCCGCGCGCATCCGCCTCCTTCCACCGAAAACTTTGGTGTTCTTTGCAGCGAGCTTCTTCTCCAAATGGAATAATAACGAGCCCAAGAGAAAGGCAGTGAGAAAATTGAAGGAAAGCGAAGCGGACAGGACCTTAGGGCGACATCAACTATTCCTGAATTTTTTCGAGGATCGACGAGTGTTTTAACTCATCTTCGAAACGTAAGAAAATGTCAAAAAGAAAACGCCAGCAAAAACAAAAGCCGATGAAAGGAAAAGATCAAGTGAAAGACGAAATCTGAGGTATGGTGATGGTGAGCAGCGATACTTCGGGCAATTGCACCCACATTGCGTTATTAAGAAAACATTGAAGAAAATTCGTGAGTGTCGCTTAATAAAATTAAATCACATGGTCTTCTTTCAATTTTTTCTTAAACGCCGTCAACCATCGGCCTGGACTTGATCCCGAAACGGAAGGAAAATGATGCATGAAAACTAATTGTGTGGAATTTACGGATACTAGCAGATAACTAACTACATAAAGGAAATGGAAAGCTGTTAGCATTTGGAAGATCAATGTAACTACCATAATTCTACAAATCTAAAACATGAACAAGATGTAAATGGAAATATAACTTTTCAGAGAAAACTTTCCACTAGATGAATCACCTATGTGCTCGAAGTAATGAAATGAATGGCACAGAGGTAAAAGCAAATGACCAGATAATGCGGCTCAACTATAGTCGAGGATTTTGCTCAGGTTTGTAAAACTAATCTCGTTTCTTTCGGTAGTCCGGAAGGAAGTAAAACAAAGTCTGATTCCTGCAAACAGGGTTAATCGTAGCTTTAAATTGAGCTAAATATAAGCTATCTCTTGCAATGAAGAAAGTGTCGGAAACCCAAAACTTCCAGAAGCAGAGGCTTTCAACGCCGTAGAATAAGGAACAATTGTTCGGAAATGGAACGTTCCTGTAACAAACCTCGCTAAACGATGAGATTCCATAATTAAATGGACGATAACCGGGTCAAATAAAGGATGGATTCCGGGGGAGTGAATGAGGAACCAAAAGGATGTCGAGAGATGAGACTCCGATGAGGAAGGGAGCGTGAGAGCATCGCGTAAAGGAAAAACGAATTATAATTTCCTCAAAGAGATTGAGAGCTGTGGAGGAGGAATCGATAAAGCAATGGAAAGGGAAGGAAATATAACGATGCTCAATCTCGTATAGGGTTGGGGAATTCACGTGGGAAGTTGCGAGTGGAGATTTGAGGGGAAGGAAGGGATAAAAGAAGGGGATATGGGATGAGAGGAAGGCGAGGGATTGACGCGGTCCGTGGGTAGATACAAATGATCTTCATTTTCATGTTGATGGCGTCTCAGAGCACACTGAGAAGATGGGGAAAACGACCTTTTCTCGGTGAACAAAGTGCTTTAGGGTAGAGTCGCCAGCTTTCCGTACCAAACAGGAGGGGGAAAAAGGAAGTTCAGACATGGAAAGGAAAATAAAGAAATGGGGTATAAAATCCAAACGTGATATGATACATGCAGAAACAATGGGCACTTTTTAAAGTCCATCATCTCCTGATTACCACTTGCTAACAGGTCCCGCTTCCACAAATTCATTCTTATAGACACCTTCTCGATAGAGTATGCATTCCTTGCATTTACTATAATAAGATTATTCGAAAAACTCGAGAACTTATGAGCGGCGACGTGCCCATGCCTGGCTCCCAAAGAGAACACAAACGAACATTGGAATTTCTACTTTTTCTTCTACCTTTCTGATTTTCTCATTCGATAAACTTACGTTGGTAACAACTAAATTACTGATCATGCTAAATGGCCAATTTTCTTTTTTTTAAATTGAACCGAGCATGAAAATAAATACAAAAAAGAAATATAAAGTACGTAAAGTTGAATTACAAGTAATTTAATCGTTGATGATTGTCTTTTATTACGACTATATAATTTTCCACAATCTAGATATAGCGGTCATCCACGTTGTTACATGCTCTATATTTTGCATTAGTTACTCTCTACACGATTTTTCATAAATCTTGATTATCATTAGATGACACGTCAAATGTTTCAGGAATTGAGATATTTTAGCACTGTTGATTCAAATCATTAAATTAATTCAGTTAAGTTCAAATCACTGTAGTAGGCGTCTGCAAGAATTTAGGGTCTAATAACTTCACTGCAATTGTCAGCTACAGGCCTCTCAAAAGCTTGTGGCACTTGCGCAGCGAGCGAATTGGAAGTCGAAAATCTATAAAACTTGGTAGGGGTTCGGAGAAATAAAACAATTGACCCTATTTTGTCCAAAATTTCCTTTCGTTGTTCACCTTCCAAAGCCTCCTCCCTTTCGTACTAAGCATGGGAGAATCATAAGATTTCACGTTCGTAATTTTCTATTTGTGGCCCTGGATTCAGAACGGTCGTGAATAACCCTTGACAACTTACATCTCCGCTTTCCAGAGAAGGAGCCTATGAAAATTAGTTGTCTTTTGGGGGTTGAAAGTTTAGAGGATTAGAGAGAATATTGAGGCGTGTCGGTAAAAAAGAAAGGACAAACATCGGTCGCTATCATCTCGGGCGCAATGACAATGAGTCCGCCGAAAACTTCAAAGAGAGCGCCCAAGGCGTGGTTAAATGCAGCGATGCGCCCACGCTCGGCTCCCAAAAAGAAAGCGGTCCTCGACGTCACACCTTCTAAGTGCCGGGCGGCGCTGATTCGAATCGGGAGCTTATAATATTTCACCCACGCCCGCCAGATTGATTTAAATTATCCAGCTTCATAAATATACATAGAATACCAGAAAGGATCCTACTGCTGGTCGTAATTCAATTAAGGTCGTCAGCGATGAAATGATATCTGGCGATTTCAGAACAAGTTGTCGAGATCCAAAAACACAGGCATAATTGGACACGGGAACAATGAGAAAGGTTGTAAGAAAGTTGCGGTGTGCTTTGTAGATATGAGCGGCAAATGAATTCTGCATTCTGAAGAAAGATAAAAGCAAAAGTATTACGAAAATGGTGGGATCGATTTACGTGGTCTGACATGTGCTCATACCATTATTATATATCATATTATAACTCTTATCTGTTACATGCGTACTAGAAATATTATGCCTTTCACTTTCTATCGTCATGTAATTCTACCAACGAAAACATCAACGTAAATTGCATATAAACATCCCAAGACATTCAAGTCGCATTTTCACAATGGAGATTTCTCTTTTCCTGAGTAATTTGTAGCACAGCTGGTTTCATATGAAACACAATTGGATGTAATATTCATACAAGTACAGTGATTTATGACCCTTAAATAAGGTGCATGTATGTCTACATATATTATATACCCACCCATTGGGACGATTTTATGACGTCACAAATTTCGCCTTCCCAAAAATAACAGCCAACTAATATATAGAAATAAACATGTTTTTAAAACATAAATAACTTGATGTGAAACCACTACTATCATCACAAAGTACAACATCGCAGGATGATGTACATGTTCGTAGCATTTACCAAGGATCTGTATTTTTCTAAATTTGACAAGAACAACAGTTTATGTCTATGTGAGTACCCTGCAAGCTGCCTTTCGGCGTGTGACAGGGGGTGCATGCACCAACATTTTATAAAAAAGAAAAATATTACAAAGGTAAACCTAGATTTAACGATTCCCAAAATTGGAGTAAAGGAGTAAAAGGGCTGAGAAATTTAGTTAATTTTAACAACGATTAAAAATATACGTACATATTAAAATGCATAGGGCGATCTCAGTTCTTGGAGCATGTTAAATGAGTAATCTTTTAAATTAATAAATTAATAAGAGTTTTACCTTTCGAATCCAAACGTATCGGTGATCAATCACTACTCACTTAATTACGAAATGGAAACTTGGCCGTGAGCGGCAAATAGAAAAGATTTTCTGCCATCGCAAATAAGTAGTAATAATAATAATAATAAGGTCTTTATTAAAGGCGAGATTGAGACTGAAAAGTCTCTTCTTCCATCTAACTAGTATACCATTGAATAAGCTGCAAACATCAAAATCGTCACTATCAGGAGGAAAAACACTTTTCCTTGCGCAAAAATTTCAATATCTTTCTCTCCTCTGAGTCAACAAGCTTCAAAGTGATTCTCGGGAGACCTTTGTAAACTGCGAGTGAAACAGCGGCGGCGACAGCGTCTCGCAGAAGGCGAAGGAAAATAAAAAGCCAAAAGAGGGCGAACCACTTGAAGAGAAACGTGGGGGAAATGATTGGGAAATCGCTAGTCGGATATCTCAGAGGGAAATGGGACAAAGATGATGATGGAAGGGAAAAGAAGGGAAGAAGACGACTTCTGGATGAAGTAAATGAGTGAAGAAAAAACGGTCCCCGAAAAACTTACAGCTTGCTGTTTGAAGTTGGAGAAGAAAGGATGCGGAAAAGGAGAAATTATGCCGATTTGGTGTACATCGACGAAACGAGGCCGTTGGATACGACAAGAATTATGGATATAAGTGCAATCTTGTCAGGAATGTCCATGTCTATGAATAAAATTACCAGCAACAGCTAAAATTTATATCATGCAGCTATTTCCACCAAAAAGGCTTTTACAGGAATTAATAAAAAATGTCATTGTAAAATTTCCGTTGATAGCATTTCGTTAAGTGACGGCCTTGACTATAGATATTATTTTTCTATTGTATCACATATAATTGGGATCTTTTTCAACTGCTTGTGATTAAAATAAAATTATTATTACATAAAACTTAATTATTTGCCATTCGAGTGTTAGTTTGTTGTGAGTCTGTTAAGCAACAATCATCGATTCTATAGCTTTTCTTACGGAACGATGGACATTAAAAGAGACATTTTCGTTCGATTAAAACTAGGATAAAGGACTCGAGCAAATTACACGCTTTAGGGCGGGAGAAAAGTCCGGGAGCTGCAGACCCCTGGATCAGGCAAACAGGAAAAAGCCTACGCATTTCCTTTTATCTAACCCTTCTAACATTTATGCGAGAGGTATCAAAGGCATTCGGTTATTTTCATTAAAACATAAACTTGCGTGGGGAGGAATAGGTAAACAGGCGAAGATCCTTGTATCGCCGGTGTACAACTTAGGGATAAAGAAGCCAGTATATTATCCAACGTAATTGAGGACTATAGAAAAGCAAAAGCGACTGGAATTTAGTTATATTCTCAGATGTAAGCAATTCAGCCTCGCGATTATTGCCGAAATAAAGGTTCTGAAAAGAAGACGCTAATTAAATCAATCTCTCGAAATTGTGACCAAAGTGTCAAATATCAGATAAATGGAGTATCTTAGGTTACGACAGATATGAAACCAACTTATATGACGACGAATGAATAAACACTCGGAAATACTTAATCGGACGAAGGATAATCGTTGCAACTAACGTGAGTGCAATTGTAGTTACAACGATATCTCGGTTAACGAAGATCATTTTCACAGACTTTTAGTCTCGGAAATTGTATGTTGGTAAATGCGAGCTCATATACGAGAGTACAAAAGTCAGAATTTACCAAAACGTATTGGTACGCTGTACGGTATTTACCAAAACGTAATGATGTACGCTGCCATTACAGCTATGTTGGTATGGTATGCTGTATTAAATTTATCTTTACGGCACAGGATTAGGGTTCGGGGAGGGAGAACAATCAAAGATTAGTAAAGATTAGTAAATAAAAGAGAGATATCTGTGACACGAGCGTTACATGAAAATTTAGTCTCTCTCAATTCTATGTTGCCGCTTTTAACAAATTATTTTTGTTTTAAGTACTGCATTAATAAATTTTAATTTACATTTTTCTATCAGCCTCCAATCGGCTCCTGATCTCGAATCGATCCTTAGCGATATTATTTAATCCCCATGGATATCGATATACTAAGTAAAGCAGTATATCACACGCGGCAACACATAATCGAGAGAGACTGAGTTCTCACCGAATTCTAGGGAGATATTGGGCGTCCCTGAGATAAATGATAAGTCCAATAAATTCCCAATCAAAGATCAGAAGCTTTATTATACAAATATAAATTAGGACTTGGGAATCTCTGGGAAATCGTATGCGTGACGAATGATATTCCGGAACGAATATTATTTGTTAGCCGAGGTGTCGTTCGCTCGCAAAAGTACAATTCGTGCATAACACGATAAGCGGTGTTGTTAAATAAAACTTCAAACTCGGATAGGATATCACACGTTAAAAGCCCATTCAAGTTAGGAATAATCGAAGTGTTATGCCTCCTCGATACGACCAAGGGAGCGTTTTTCCGTCATAAGAATAAAACGGATTTGAGCATCCCTCCCCAAGGCAATGTACACGATTTTCAGCCATGGAAGAAGCGGAACCATTAAGGCAGTTTAACCACGCAAATGCAGCAGCTAGAGCGCAGTCATTTAAGGAGGAACGCTCGAAGTTACAGTCTCTAAAGGGGAATCAACTCGCAGTTAGTGACAAACAAAGGGGAAGAAGACATTGGGGGAAGAATTCGATGAGCGGAAAGGAATAAGGACCCAACTCGGAAAGACGATCGGAGGAAGAAACAACAAATCAATCGCTCGGAGTTGTAAGGGGGCGCCATTTGCAACGGGAGGGGGAGAGAGATGGGAGGATCAACCGAAGGGAAAATATTCGAATAATGGAGGACAGGAAAGAGGTGGCGGGTGTGGATGGGGGAATTTGGCGGCGTAAAATCAGCCGGAAAGCGCATTAAAGCCGTTAACAGCGTCGACGGCGAAGAGTAGACGGATCCGGAGAAGAAAACAAGTAGCTGGAGAGATGTTGAAGAGGAGGAGTGAGAAATGGGATGGGAAAGATAGGGGAGACATACGGGTATGGAGGAGATATATGTTCCGGAGAAAAATACTAGGGAAGAGGAGTGCGGAGTGAATGTCTGAAGAAAGGGTAGGATGCTAAAACAGAAGAGAGAGAAAGACGTACTCGAGAGAGGGATACTGATGAACGCTAGAGAGATGGGAAGTTGAAAACAGAAGAGATATATACGGTACATTATAACATACTAAAGAACCAAAGAATGAATGCTGGATGAAGTCATTCAGAGTAATTTGAACTGCGAGGGATTTCCCAAGAAAGTCGTGGAAAGGCGATTGCCGAAGTAGCTACACTGTTACACAAAACATGGAGTAGGTCAGAATGGAAGGAGATTCTAGCGTAATGGAAAAGGAGATACGTGAAATACAGTGGAGCAAAAGAGGGATATACCTTACAGAAGGGGTATAATGGGCCACTCGGTAGCCCCCTAAAGACGATGTGGCCCGATAAGGCCCCATCGGTGGTCATCGCTCAGAGAAGATTCTGTGTGGGGAGCTGTTAAGATTCAGCCATGCTTCTCCTACTTGCGTTATATAACTATGATATCCATCATACCTTGAAATATTTTATGAAAACAAGCTTCGCCACTTAATTCTATTGTTTAAAAGACGTAGGTAGTACTTATCACACATAAAATTAATCTTGGTAAGCGATATTTGGTGGAATTCCATCTTATCAATATTATCAATTTGTGTTATTGTTATCAAACATACTTACGAGTACATTAATAATTGCGGAAATTTTTTATTTTATTTGGAATATTCATTACTGCTTGTGTAGCTGTCTTCATTATTTCACTTCTGAAGCTGTATCATGCTTACGGACAAATAAGGATAGAGGTGTAACTCGAATATTTATGCGGTATTATAAGTATACCAATGATTGGAGGAAAGATCTTACTGTTTTAATTGTTAATTTTTGTTATTTATGCTATTTATTTATATATTTCATTTATATTATTATTGCAACTTTTGTATTGCTGGGGCTCCATACGCTGACACAATGCCTCGTAATTGCGATACAGCCAACAGTTCTTAATCTATACATGATACCACTCCGATGAGGAAGGGAGCGTGAGAGCATCGCGTAAAGGAAAAACGAATTATAATTTCCTCAAAGAGATTGAGAGCTGTGGAGGAGGAATCGATAAAGCAATGGAAAGGGAAGGAAATATAACGATGCTCAATCTCGTATAGGGTTGGGGAATTCACGTGGGAAGTTGCGAGTGGAGATTTGAGGGGAAGGAAGGGATAAAAGAAGGGGATATGGGATGAGAGGAAGGCGAGGGATTGACGCGGTCCGTGGGTAGATACAAATGATCTTCATTTTCATGTTGATGGCGTCTCAGAGCACACTGAGAAGATGGGGAAAACGACCTTTTCTCGGTGAACAAAGTGCTTTAGGGTAGAGTCGCCAGCTTTCCGTACCAAACAGGAGGGGGAAAAAGGAAGTTCAGACATGGAAAGGAAAATAAAGAAATGGGGTATCAAATCCAAACGTGATATGATACATGCAGAAACAATGGGCACTTTTTAAAGTCCATCATCTCCTGATTACCACTTGCTAACAGGTCCCGCTTCCACAAATTCATTCTTATAGACACCTTCTCGATAGAGTATGCATTCCTTGCATTTACTATAATAAGATTATTCGAAAAACTCGAGAACTTATGAGCGGCGACGTGCCCATGCCTGGCTCCCAAAGAGAACACAAACGAACATTGGAATTTCTACTTTTTCTTCTACCTTTCTGATTTTCTCATTCGATAAACTTACGTTGGTAACAACTAAATTACTGATCATGCTAAATGGCCAATTTTCTTTTTTTTAANGCCAAAAACCTTTTATAAGTTCTCCCACTCACTTATTTCCCTTCCTCCCCCACGCGGATATCGTTTTGAGCGTTCCTTCATGTGAAGCTGCCGAGTCTTTAAAAGGTATTTGCAATGTTTGGATAAAATATTACCGCGGACTCCGTTTTAAAGGAGACTATTTGTCTCGCGCCCCTTTACCTCGTCAACGAAGATGGCCGAGAGTTATGCATACAAATGCCGAGGATCCCTTAAGAGCGAAACGGGAAAAGATTTCTTCGCAAAAATCCCCTTGCCTCGACGCGCATTTTCCTATTTAGAAACAGTTAACTTGCTTGAGGTTAAACAAACTCGTTTCGCGGAACAACACAAAGCAAAATCCGCTTTCTCTTTCAAAGGAACTTTGTGTTTGCGGGAGCAATACTGAAATGAGCATGCGTTCAAAGCATTTCAAAGCCTTCTGAGACATTTGACAATACAGAAGAAAAGTCATGCTCTGTACTATGAACATTAATTAAACACTCTGATAACACATTATAAAGTAACTGAATTTAAAATAGGTAATCTGCACTAGCTGAGGGCCTCATTCACAAGGAAGCCTCGATAAGACTGCGAGTAAACTCTCGTTAACACATTGCTCTAGTTTTTCGCTTCATAAAAGAATTTAATATTTGTCGAGGCAGTCTTCTTAATATGTTTATAGAATATACATTGCTTATGACACTGTATAATTTAAAAATATTCATCCAACATTCATTGTAATTTATAGAACTAACTAGTAACTTTATACTGTAAATAACTACTACTATGTATTGTAATTCAAAAATGTTTGTTTATTCTGGAGCGATTGAAATTTCTATGGGATATACTCGTATCTTTGTGAATGTTACGAAAAATTTTGAATTTTTAATCATAATTTATAGTAGGGATTCCTACTCTGATCATTGCGTCCTCTGATAGTTTGAATTTTCCCATGGGAAATGGACGAAAGAATTAAAAATCTGATTATAAAACATTTAGTAACAAATACGGTAAAAACACGTTGGGTAAAATTTTATCATAATTCTGAAAATGTGCCAGTGAAGTAAGTGAATAAAATTAAATATGTATTCCAGGAGTGCTTTAATTGACTAACACTGACAACTTCAAAGCTACATGCTTCTTTCACTTTAAATGCAGCTTCCTACTTTTTCATTTCAGAACAAAGGCTGAATGAACAGGTTCCTTAGTTTCAAAAATAAAGGTTTCGATAGACATTCACCCAAGAATAGATGATATAACCAGAATAATGCTACAAATATCCTACTTGTCGGACGAAGTTCAGTCCAACAAAACCATTCTAACAACAAATACTTGTCAATAAAGGAACACAACCAAGTCCAAACCAAGATTCGAAGCGGTAACTTCTGCGTTGCTATGCTAACCCCCAACGCCACCAACCCCATAGGATTTGGCTGAAGGAAAAGTTAAAAAAGAATGTTTAAAGAAGAGAGAGAAAGACGTACTCGAGAGAGGGATACTGATGAACGCTAGAGAGATGGGAAGTTGAAAACAGAAGAGATATATACGGTACATTATAACATACTAAAGAACCAAAGAATGAATGCTGGATGAAGTCATTCAGAGTAATTTGAACTGCGAGGGATTTCCCAAGAAAGTCGTGGAAAGGCGATTGCCGAAGTAGCTACACTGTTACACAAAACATGGAGTAGGTCAGAATGGAAGGAGATTCTAGCGTAATGGAAAAGGAGATACGTGAAATACAGTGGAG
>KZ308163.1:472829-545950 GCA_000376725.2 Ladona fulva
ATCTCAACAGATGTAATCGCAAATAAAAACTAACAGACATCAGAATTGAGGATAGCCCGGTATGTTTCTCGTATGCCATTGAGAAAGTATAATTTTATTTTATTCCGATATTGGATGATTATCGGCTTCGGTGGCCCAGTGGTTAGCATGCTAACCTGGGTTCGAATCCTGATCAGGGCATTCTTCTTTGCGTATTTAGAAAGGGTTTATTGTGAGAATAGTCAAAACTTGACTAAGTCCTATAAATAATGAATCATTATCATATGTTTGAAGTTAAAGTTTTTAGAAGGATTTCGATAGAGTGAAATGATTAGATTACTAAATCACAATTAAAAGAGTGGCGGAAATAAAAACCTTGGAGCAAAATAGAATAATAGCTAATAACTCGACAATTATTTTTACATAAGCTACCTTGGGATAGAAACTCGAGCGATTAATCTCTTCACGCAAGGAAAATATTCAACGAATTTATTCAAATGAGCATATCTTCACGTCTCTACCGCATCCGTCCTTGGATGTTTCGTCAGCGATAAATTCTAAGAACCATACCAACGACAACCACAAGCCCTGTGATGCCACAAACACAAGGAGGCATTCAGCGACACCTTTCGTATTCAGAGGAGATAGCAAGAGTGTCCAAATTGGCGCACGCTTCGCTATTTACGTTTCATAATGAATTCATCGCAGCCCAATTATCATAGGATCATTCCCGGTTCGGCGGAGGAGGGAGCAAGAGCGTCGACCCCCATGAATCAACAAACAACAGAGCAATATTTCACGTAAACATTTACACTTCGCATACCCTCGCACAAACAAGATAATTCGAATCAAAGACATCTGACTGCATAAAACAACATGGCCCAAGGATCTCTTAACAAAAGCGGACGGTATTATTTCTAGAAATCGCTCGCGTGGATTTTATTGCAACTTCCAACAGTTGTCCCCTCGGAAACGTGTTTGGAAACAAGCAGTCCATTATTGCGTGGTGAGAGCCGGATTCCAATTTTTAATGAGAATATTATTCCCCATCTTGCGGTTTTATCTGCCGGGTAGATTACCGATTAGAGAATGTAACAATGGGAACTTGCTGTCTCTCCGCGTTCGCAGATGGCTAAGCTCGGAACATCCCCATATATTTCCGCGGAAATCTCGCTAATAAAATATTATTCTTAATCTGCCGCGTTCATTTAAGCAATTTTTTATTCACAAATGCTTAACTTCGGATGTTACTCGGAGTAAAAGGGGTACATTTGAATTTCATGTATTTGAAGTTCAACCTCGGTGAGTGTTTAGATGAGAATCTTTGATTTACACACTAACAAGAATGCAGGCCGAAAAAACAACAAACACGTCCGCTAAAGTTTTCATATTTTAATGTTGAAGATGCGAGATAATCAAAGAATTTTGCTATAAATATGTAATACGGGACGGGAACAGGACCTAGTAATTTGATAATCTGAAAAATAATCTCAGAAATATTCACATCGAATTTTAAAAATTAAATATCCAGGAAGAAAACAACCTTTAAATTTCACAGTAAGTATGTATTTCGTGGGAATTACAAGGTTGTTTTCTGCCTGGATATTGCACGTTTCCACAAGGTTGAACTTTACCAAATCAAATTTTAAAATTATGAAATTAACCTCGTTTCAATTTTTAATGTGACAATTAAGAGTTAATTTTCAGCAAAAAATATTTATTATTTAAATCGCAAAAAGCATGAATAACCTATGATTACAAATGTTTTCTTCTGCTTATGTGTTACCGTTGAAGACGCTCATTCGAACTTCAGCATGTGAATATCATTAACGTTAGAATAGCGATCTAAGGCTTTCCTGGTGGATAGATTGTAAAAAGGTTTCTCGGGTTTCCAACCAGGTGAGTTCAGGTAACATTGCAGTTGCCAACGTTTCGATGACAAACTCTGTCATCTTCCTCAGAGCAGCCCTGAGGAAGATGACAGAGTTTGTCATCGAAACGTTGGCAACTGCAATGTTACCTGAACTCACCTGGTTGGAAACCCGAGAAACCTTTTTACATTAACGTTAGAAGATGACCAAATTTGGCGCAAAATTATTCACATTTGGAGAGTTAAAAATAGAATTCTGCTTTTAAGATGAATCGATTAATAGTTTTATCAGATCAAATACCTCGACTGCATAACTACAGGACACCGAAGAACATTCCCAGGACAACGGGATCAGGCAACAGCGATAATTTAGTACGATAGGGCACAGCTAGAAACCCAGGATAACTTTATTAATCGATTTCATAAACCAGAGGATTTAAATCTAAAATCCTTGCGTTAAAATCTGTCATCCACTACGAATCTACTATCAACTAATGCAACCAAATGTAGGCGAGCATTATACTAAAAAGTAAAAATGGACTAAGCTGACCTTGGAAGATGTTTGGACATACTTTACACACAAGCGCAGGCGACGCTTTTAGAGGAAAAGAATCAGATAAGAAAAAATTGAAGGATCGAAGGGTTTCGCGCAAATTCAACAATTATTTTATCGACCGAAATGTAACTGTAAAAGTCGCAGCTGCAGGAAGAGATGATATGACGCTCTATTTTACAGAGATGTGCAAATGCGACAGCATGACAAAACCTCTTTCTTCGCTTTCAGTCGCTCGAAGAATTCTAGAGCAAGGATGACGTCACGGGACATGGAAGATTTGAGCCATCGAGTGCTTTAACTTTTTCCCCATGACACATTTATCGATCGTATAGACATGGAAGAGTCCCAACGAGGGAGGACGTGGACTCCGTTTCAACCCATCAAGAGATCCGCGCACATCCAATTCTTCATATTCTTTCGCTTCTCCTACCATTCCCAGATCTCTTAAGCGTTACTCTGTCCCTTTTCCTCTTTCCGAACAGCGTAACTCATTCGATCTGTGGGCTCAACGGCGCCTTAAGTAAAAGGACGACGGTCTCAACGATCAGCCGAATATACTACCAACACTCCAGGTCAGTGCCCGGCGATTTGGGAAGAGATGTCTTCGTCAATACCTCTCTCTCTCTCTCTCTCTGGGAACCATACACGGATGAAGCGATGATAAACGACGCAATTCTGAACACTTGCCAATTGGCATCTCGTTAAGTTGACATTTTTCATCGTTTTAACTTTTGTAGGCTTTCTCCCGGAAAAAAATACATTTTGACAAAAACGCTTTTCCGCTAAAAGCCATAACTCCGTGATTTCTTTCAAAGGTATGTAGCTCTTGGAATATTCTTTCTACTTTATTTTTGCATTAAATGGTCGCATTAAAGTTCCTATGCCATCCTGGCAATACTCAAGGATACATTCGGATATATCGCCCAATAGTACCTATCAAATTTGCTCTCTGCCGATATAGAAAAGAATGCAACTGACTCATTTAGTGTTAGACCTGCTCCTCGATCACAGCAAAAAGCTTATCTCATTATAGAACGGCTCTGCTTCCCCTTCCAATCCATGGGAATGATGTTTACCTGGAAAGAGAAAATAAAAAAATTTAATAGATTGCCTTGATCCAAACATAATAATAATACTAATTTTTATTTATTTATTACTTATTCATCATTCTTTTAACGGAAACGGGAAACCCCAAATCACATCCATTTTAATAAACAACGATCGCAGATACAAACGACGTACATAAGCACCCATGGCTTAACCCGGAAAGAATCCCGGTTAGCCGAGACTCAATCCCAGGATCTCGGAGTCATAAAAAAGGCTGGAGCACCAACCATTCCTCCACCGAGATCGACAATCACAATCATCTACAATAGGATTACCTAAGAACAATTTTTCGCATTAAATATAGAAAATTGTGTCAATATTTTCATTACCGAAAACGTTTATACCATAACATAATCTTCTTCAGGAGAAATGGAAGCTGAGAATAAAGGCTCCCCTGAAAATCACGAAATATCCCACGAGACGGGCGAGTGTTCCAATAAATCGATCACATATGAAGTAAGCCAAGGCAATCCTACGTGATTCGCGAATGGCAAGAGAGCCATTCCATTCTAGTTGTGATGATATAAACAAAAATAACTAGTTCACTATAATCTTATCACTTTCATACTATAGGCAGATTCAATTGTCACATAGAAACTGGAATAAATCCACCTTCCTTGCCCATTTTCACAAAATGTCTATGTTGATTTCCCCTTGAATTTAAACATATTTCTTCTTTCTCATGGGACCAATATTACGAAGGCCTCTATCACGGCAAGATTTGCAATTCTTCTCTAGAGGCCACACTAGTCAAAAGAACGTACTATTCGTTTCACTTGAAACTGCACTGCACTAGAAGGCATGCCTTAATATTAATTCAATCGTTAGTAAGGAAAAGAACACTGTGTCTTAGTTTTAGCTTTAATTGCTAGAATAGCATTCAAAATAAAATCAATTGACGAAGCTGTCACTGTGTGGAACTCCATAACTAAGACACAGTGTTCTTTTCCTTACTAACGTTATGGAGTTCCACACAGCTTCGTCAATTGATTTTATTTTGAATGCTATTCTAGTACTAGTAGTAACTTTGTTGTAATTACGGTACCACTCCATTCAATTTACAGTGACATGAATAGAAATTAACTAATTTCCCTCAAATTTGCCAGTTTATAAAAGACAGAGAACATCCTTCGTCAAATGGACCAGATCTCTGGGATGGACTCGATATAAACTAGTCCACCTCCATCCCTTGTTTACAATAAAACTCACAGAGATGAATTTTCCCATTTATTTTTATACATATGAATTCTCTCTCTCAACGAGGCAAAACCCGAACCCTGCCTTATACGGAGAGAAAAACAGGAAGAGATTGATTGAACCGAGGAGAGCGGGGAAAGAGAAAGAAAACAACGTAAAAACAACCCGATCCATGCGAAAGATTCAATTTTTTGCAATTTTTCCTATTCATCCGCGGAAACCTTTTTTGTAAGGCGGCTGGCGATGGAATCGAAAACCTTTCGGAAGTTCCCTTTCCAATCCATGAAAAGGGGGGTACATTCCCCGGCGCCCATAGGACGGATACTCGGAGATTGACATTTGACATACGGTCGGACGGCGGAGACACGGGCAAACGCCGGGGAGCTCGCATACAGCCGGCGGCGGAATTCTCGCGCGGAATACCAAAAAATCGCGGATCGGAGATGAAAAGGGACGGCGGAATTAGGATACAGACGTAAGGGGTCCGGAGATGGGGTTGATTGAGAGAAGGACCTCGGAGACTGACAAGAAGACGAGTTTGAATTATGTTCGGGTGGAATTCGGTGGGAGGGGAGGATGTGTGACGAGGGAGGAGGCAACGTAGTGGGGGCGGAGAGGGGTGGAAAGGAAACTCATGAAGATGAAATTGGTCTTGGGTCGGAGCGTGGCTACGCGTGTTAGGACAAGCTACATACGAGCATGAGTCTATTACTTCGCGATAGGTTCATATGGCAAGGGTGAAGATTAGAGGTTTACAATCAATCCGTAAGCCGTATTTCGGCAGGCGGAACTCGCGTTAAGAGATAAACGGGAAGCTCAGGATTACCGATTTCTGTGAACTCCCATCAGGACTTCCTATTGTGGAGCCCCCCTGATGATGGAGGCATTGTCTCTGAAATGTACAATGAGACTTACAATACAATGAGTCCGGAGTGTTATTAAACCTCAAATTCATTAACAGCCGTGTTTCAACCTTTCTTTTCTTTCAAGGGTGAGGATTAGTTAAGGCAGGTAAGAAGAGCTCCTAGGAAAATTAACAAGGAAAACGTGTATGATAAAAGTAATGATGGGATCCGGACTCGAACCCGTCTCCTAAAAACTCTTGATTGGTCTATCCATTAAGTTGGCTGGCCAAAACATTTAGTCATGCTGTTCGGGAGACTTGCCTACAAAGTAACTCAACTAAGTGTTCTTGCCGATAGCTCAATTAATAGTGCAATAGTCCCAGCTTCGAATTCCGGTCCCGTCAGATTTTTTCCTCATGTTCTTTTCTCCTTAGGAATGTTCGTAAGTCTTCAACCCCCCTTTCTTGACTCCCTTTACCTCACTTCTTACAAACTGATTCCTAATTGAATCAGATGGTAAGCGAATTTATCTTTAAAGCGCAGAATTGCTCAAGTCGTATAAAAATAACGGCATATTATAACTATGCTTAGAATTCATGTGCATTTATAAGTACTTCAATTCTTGTATCAAGCACGCACAATGAAGGCTGAAATTACATGGAATATATAAATGAATATTTCAGACCTACCCGTGTATCACTGAAGTGATTTATTTATTATAACTACGTGGTGTACAGTCGTATTTTTTTATCTAATGAGGTTTGTATTCCTCTAAAATAAATCAGACATAAAGTAACAGAAACATAACAGATATCTATAGTTTTTTCCGACCCAAATAATGGATTAAATGTGTGTTAATTAAAGTACGTTCGGATTTTTAAACTGCCAATAATATATACATACGATACATTACATACAGATTACCTTATAAAGATTTTTCTACATTATGCAAAACGTTTCCTGTGAAATGTTGGAATATCTCGTAACGGAAGCAGAATAATAGATTCCTTATAGGCAAGGAGGAACCTATGAAACCTTGCTATCGCGATAGTTGAAATTACTTTTTCAAATATGAACCAATCATAAACAGTTCGCTTTAACGTAATTGATGGAATGGCACAAAAGGCTAATTAAATACCGAACGTCCTATCCTAATGGGAAATGAAACGATAGATACAAACAATACGAATTTTAAACGAAAAGGGTCTATTTAATACACCAAGAAATTTTAAAAAATAGAGAGGCCAAAGCCAATTTCTCTTGATTGATACCGAAACTGGGCTTTCCGTTGATAACTTTCAAATTGCAATTACACAATCAGAAGATGAATAGAAGCAAATATCTCTCGATTGTCATCAATTTCGAAGCTGGGTTAAATTGAAACATTCAACATGAAAACAGATGGAAAAGATCTATTTTAGTGAGATCTAGAGTATAAGGATGACAAAAGATTTTTTTTTAATAGACAAACAAGCAGGAGTTAATTTTAGTAACAAAACATTTATACCATAGATTCAAGTTAATCGTTACCCAAACCAATATTCGAAAATCACCTTAACAAAACGTAACGATGAAATTTCATAAACGCATATAAAGTACACGATCATCATCTTTTTTTCTTGCTGTTCAAAGCGCTAAACAAGCTTCCATGAGAAAGATGAATCAGAAATTGGAAAAAGTGCGCTGGTATTAATCAAGTGGTAATCTGTGACAGTTATTCAGTAATACATAAACAACGATAAAGCATTTAATGAAAATTACGTAGACATTGTTATATGAAGTAAATTATTTTTTTTTAACGAACAAGGACTAAGGTAAGGTGTTTTACTTAGCACGGAAAGCCTTGCAGCTAAATTTTCCTTTCCATTTAAATATTTTTTAAATATTTACGAAAAAAATCCGATTTCTTATTCATTAGTGTCACATGAAATTACTCTGAAAGTGGCTTAAGTACCTAATATTTTTCTTTCGTTTTAAGATGGTGTATTAAATGGCAAAATTATGTATTCTTCGTTGAAAATTTACCAGTTTTGCCGATATCTATGGGTGAATACTGGTAAACGTCTACATTATTAAAAAATTTCTGCTATTTACCTTAAGATAAGAATATGCTTGGAGAAACCAGTGGTAAATTCATTATTTTTAGATTTTACATTTATTCCTTTTTCATAAAGAAGACCGCATCTATATATTAATGTGAGTGATACCTACTGGTATTTTACATCAATACACATGGATTAGGAAAAGAGATTTGAATGTCTCCAAACCCACGGATAAACAGAAGTGAAAAATTGACACGTGTGTGACTCGAACCAAGGTCTCTCACTTTCCCGGCTGGTATACTAACCACTATACCAAGCCTCATAGTAGTAAGTTCGAGAATGCATCATTTAAATTTTTATAACCCGACTTACGAAGACCTGATAAGTCTAAGTCCCTCTGAGAAGCCCTGCTTTTAAAGTCACATCGGCAAGAATGCATGCACGCGAGTCTCATGAAACAGAAATGATGGACAAGACCCCTTTCCTGAAGAATTACCTGCCCACCTCCGTCCCATCTCCGCATCCGACTCACCTCACCGATGGCAAGCACTTATTCCTCAAATGGTACTCGGCAACCGGGCAACCCCATTCAACTACATCACGGTCCAAACCGCCCATTTAAAATGGTCACGAGAACACCGTCCCCTCGGCCACCATTACGACCCATAACCATTCAAAAACCCTCCAGACGACAACTCCGCTCGGAGGAAGGAAAGTGTCCTCCGTGGTGGAGGCCAATCAAAAGATTCCTGTTCCGTCACGCGAGAGCCCTGATTTTAAGGGCGAAACGGAGGGATCCGAATATGTAGCGATCTGCATATAAATCCTCAAACGAGACAAGGCATCTTCGATGCATGGACTCCTACGACACCATATAAAGCTCTACACTTCTTCCCCCTGGAATGGAAAGTAGAGGAGTCGGGGGTGGAGATGGCGGCGAATTTCCGTAAAAACTCACCCCCCGCCGACTTCAACCCCCTGAAGGGCTGCCCGGATCACCTGCCTCGGCAAGATGAGGAAAGCCGGAAGATTGACAGGACAAGGGCCGCGGGAGAAGGCCCCACTCCTGAAGGACCTTCGAGCGCATCGAGAAAAACGGTAGCTATGCGAGGAGTGATTCCGACGCCGGTATGCGGCACTGCAAAACCGCTTCGAGTAAGCGTCTCACGCACAAAGTGGCCACGGAATGGGGGAGGATGAAAAGGAGGCGGAGTAGAGAGGGAGGAAATAAGGAAAATAAATGGGGAGGAAAAGATGAAAATCAGGGAGATGTTGGAAACGATCGGATGAAGGGAGAAGTTGGGAAAGAATTACTAGGATATCGAGGAATGTCTAAAAAGTACACTGTACTTATCCCGAAGGACTATTTGAGCCTATACTCCTCTACGAAAAGCTGTATAGAATGAAACCTAGCCAAGATAAGGATAAGGTAGTTTTCCCTCAAAGAGCTTTACCCAGTGTACGGATGGGAAACGTCCACATAAATGAAGCTCAGTAACCCAAAGAATGGCACTTCCCATAACATTGAAAAGGGAATGCCATTATTCAGAATCATTAATAACAATCATCAGCTTCCGTATCATCACAGTCATGACAAAGACGGAGAAAAAACATTTTTCTCCACCGTGCCAATGGGAAAATTAAAAATATTTCTTTCACCAAGAATGAAACAAAGATTCGAGGAATCATAAGAGCACTATCCCAGGACGCTAGAAAAAAGAAGTGGAGAATTTGGAGAGAAATGACAGCAGTGGTATAGGGATAAAGAGAAAGCTAGGAATTAGAGTAAGGAGCAAAACAGATTCCCGAAGCAATGAATCGAAGAAAACAGAAAGACAAGAAGTCAGGAAATTTATCATAGGTAGGGCTAACCGATGGAAACACGATTAGGTGGTGGAAATGAAAAGGAGAAATACTCGAATAAAAAAAGAAAAAAATTCGGATGGGAGAGAAATAATAAAAACACGGGTAAAGCAGAAATGGAAGAAAAATATGAAACGGCATGGTAATAATATTTAGTTTATTAAGGCGAGCGCTTGACTTTGAAGTCCACTCTTAGAATTAACTCTCAGATATATAAAAAAGAAATTGGAAAAAGCATCGAAACGACAATCAACAACAGCGGAATTTCTAAAAACATCGATAGCAAAAAGGGACGATGATGGAAAACTCGCAAACACGAATGGTGGAAAACAGGCAGAAAAAGCAGAGGGGATTGCAGAAAATACAGACTAATGAAAAACAACGTGGAATGAAATACGATTCATGAGACAGCAAGTGGAGACAATCAATATCGATTCGATAGAATAGAGCGATGCAATAAGAAATACTTCGAGTAGAAAACGGTCGTCGAGGAAAGTAATGGAATAGAACCACGGAGAAGTCGCTCAAAAAGCCCCTTTTAGAGGAGGATATGAGAGAATGACGGGAAGGGGAAGCGAGGCATGACGGGAAGGAGGAGCGCAAGAGAACGCGCGGGACATCAATCTTCGTAATGTGACAATAACCTCTTGATTCGGCAGTCCACCCGCATTCCTCGTCCGGGATATAAATCGCGGCGGCAATGGTCTCCGGCAGAAGACTCCGCTTTTCCTTTCGGATGACAAGAGAGAGGGTTCCGTTGAAGGAACTTCCATGCAGACCGTGGAAGGCCCTAATTTTTCCTTCTGGAAAAACGCCATTCCCTTAACCAACACGCTCCTCCCCCTGCCCAACCCAACCCCCTTCATAGAAGACCGTTTCTCAAGATTCCATTGAGAGAAACCTGCCGATGGATGAATTTAAGCTCCGGATTGTATTTTGTCTTTACTTCTGCAGCTTTTTTTCTGCCTCCGCGCGGACGATTGACTCATTTTGTTCGTGATGGCGGAGGAGTGGAAGGATGCTGGTAAGATGATGGGAGATAAATGAAAAAAATACGCGTTTGGATGCGGACTTTCTCTCCGTCCACGGCTCAGCTAGTCGGGTATGGCCGTAATTAAACCAGATTTATATCTACGCTTCTGTTTCGACGGACTCGAGCGAACTGATATAGATTTCAAGGGACGATGACGTCGGGGAAATAAAAGCGATTCTCGACCCGCTCGGCGCGTTAGGGAACAAGAAGTTCTTTCTAAGTAGCGTGTGTGACGCGCGAGTTGACGTTTAATAGAATGAGCCTCAGTCAATCAATCTATTGCTAAGCACGTCTTGCTCGCTTGGGCAGGCGTTGATAAATGGCGGCGGACGCAGGTGGATGGATTATTTTATCTTCCAGCCCTTTTCAACCGCTTGGCTTTGATTCGACGCCCAATTAGTGCCTTATTGGGAAAAATTGAGAGATATATTGACTTGAAAGATGATTGCAGGAAAAAATCCCGACTTTTCCGTTCTTCGGCCTTCGAGAATCTCCCGCTCCGAAGACTTCTTTCGACGTCCGATGCCGATATCTGAAGAGCGAGGATGGGAAAGCGCTTTTTGTCGATGGAAGATCGCTTCCTCAAATTTGGACGGACCGATTTATGTACGAGCGGAATGCTGAAATGGGGGTCAAATTACGAGAGGAGGGTTTCGGGTTTTCCGGAGAAAAAACTGATTTATCGATTCGCGATTGCGAAAGATACCGCGCAAATTCGCTCACAATCAGACGTAGGCAACCAGGGAAGATGTATGAGTAACTTCAACGCCATGTTATTGTTTATGGTGACTATTTATGTGGGCTTTCTTCTTTCGAGGACGATTTCTTAGGAGAAGAGTAGGAATCTTTTTTCAACGCCAGACCGTACTACCAAAAGGCCGAAAATGTAACAGCATGTGTGATGTTTTGCTATTAAATCAGGGGTCGCCCTAAACGGAGGACATATCTACGGGCGATCTTCGCTTCCAATTCTTCCGCAATTATCATAGGAGTCCATACCAGAACATCTTTGAATCATATAAAGGCGTTGAACAGGGTAATAATATTCCAATTACTGCATTTAAAATGCATAAGCAAGAATTTCTTCAAAAATTCGCTACGAAAATGGAAAACAATCGCGACGAATTATAAAAAAGTACAGCTTGTCATCTACAGTGTAGATGACAAGGAAGGAAAATGCTTCCCAGAAATAATGCAGAGGTTAATGGATAATGCTGAAAAAGAGAGAAGAAACCTAAACGTAAAATAAAACAAAAATACAATTGCGCAGGAAGAAGGAATGGAAAATGAGGCTAATTTGCATTCAATAATCGTCAGAGGAAAGAGAGAGGTTTCGTCGCTGATTCATCGCAGATTAACGGAATTGCAATGATCTAATGACGGAAATATCCAGACCAATACAATTCGATTGAATGCCCCTCGCTATAAACTTCTCCACGCTCATTTTCTCTTCGAAGAGATGTATCTATTTAAGTACGATCTGGAAACCTCAATCTCTTCTAAACAAATTGTTACAAATATAATTGAATATATACACACACACGCATGCGTGCATAGAATCCGGCCCTCGGGCCAATCTGACTCATTTTAAAATTCAGCAAAACAGGTTCGAACTGATTTTATCAGTGCTTTTTATTCATATTTGGCCGCCGCGGAAGTAATTTCGGCATCATTCAGCCTACAAAAGTAATTATGCTTAATTTATAGCCCGCAAGCCAAAAGGTGCATGTACCCATGCCCTTTAAAATACATAATTTTTTATTCTCTGATGTTGGTTTGATGAAACTGCACCAGCACTTATATTTACAAGAAATAGATATGTTTAGATTAGAATCAGTTGACAAAGATAAGCTACATTGTTTCATTCTAAATTTGTTTATAATTCCTTCCAAATGAATTTTAAGCTATCCAACTGAGACACACATTTGTGTACAGTCGGATTTTTTGGGCTTAATGGGCGCTAGCTGACAGCCTCAACCATATGGGAACCTCAATAAGACTGTCTTAATAAAGTCTCAATACCAATTTTTTCTGGAGTTTCGCTTCAAGAAAGAATTTTCTATTTGTTAAGCAAGTCTGCATAATATGTTTATAGAATATATTACATTGCTTATGTCACTCATTAATGTTAAAATCCTATACAAAATTATTGGTAATTTATAGAATTTCTATCTATTGTAATTCAAAACTCGTTTACTCTTGCCATAATGAAGCGACTAAGATTTCAATGTTTATTTGTGAGTGTTATCAAAAAAATCCGAATTTTTACTCATAATTCCTAATGGGGGCCCCAATATAATCTTTGCGCCTATGGCATATCATGGCTCAAATCTGCCCCTGCTGTTGTGAAATCAAACACGCCTGATAGGCAATTACACGAACAGCGAAACACCACGTAGGAAAGTAAAGGTAGGGAAAGAGAGTCAGGTCCTAAACAGGCCGGAAGAGAAGGCGAGAGGGAACGAACGCCTGTAGGCGACCACCTGTTTCCCCCTCGCGGATTCGCCCATTCTCCTCCGAGATGGTCTCGAAAACCCCAGCGCGGGAGCAAACCGATTCCCACCCGCGAAAGAAGTAAACGAGGCAGCGTCCTCCCAGGACGGCGCAGAAGTGTCCACCGGCGAAGAGGGGGTGACCAAAAGGGAGGACGGGGCAAGCAAACATTGGGTTTCCCAGAAGCGAGCCATCCTCGGCACTCCTCTCTGATCACGGGGATAATGGCCAAGGCAAGCACTAGAAGCGTCGCTAACGAGGCAGAGGTAAGCGTCACTCAAAGGCGTGGCGCTTCCATCACATTTGATTTCTTTTTTTCCTCTCTCTGAACCCATCTCGCTCTTGTGGAGCCTGAAGCACGTGCGCCGTCGTCGGGGGCAGTTTCTAAAGGCGTTACTGGGGGCGGGGGACGTGGCCCTTTACGGCTCTCCCCACCCATCCTTCCACCTCCACCCCTTTTTTCTATTGGAGAGGCACTCTACCAGACGTCTCCGGAGGCCTCCGAGACACCCGTGGTCGTTAGCGATACTTGCAGAGGAAGGCTGCCGAACAGAAGTGGAAATTGACGATGATGGAACGGTTATTTTGGGCTGTTTCTGTCACGGTTTCACTGTTTCGGGACGGTTTTTTAATTCGGAGGACCATAATGAGGCTATATCACCTCTGCCCATTTCCTAAAGAAGATCCGTAATCGGTAACAACTTTATTTCGAATGGTACCTGGACTAAACGGAAGACAATTACCACCGAGATTCCGAGGATAGAACGAGATCAAGAAACCACCGCATTCTAACGCACTATTCTCCTACGAATGTCCATTACGAAAGTGAAGACATGTTCTAAGTTCAATTACGACTAAGTAACGCAGCACGGGTGAGTGATTTATCGCCGATTCTTCCGGAATCATAGACATCGTTTCTATATGCAAACTCCATCCCATAATATAGTACCACATAAGGACGCATGGTGGAGTTTGAATAATATCAGTCGCTAAATCTATAACCTGTCACTTTTTTGATAGAATGAGAAGATTAATGGATGTTGGTCTATTTAAACATGACGAATTGTCATCCTTTTATGTCCAATTTACTCGTTGGAACATGAATGAAGGAGGAAGGCCAATGAGTTTTCAGAAAATTATTCACGGATTCGAATAATCTCATAAGCAAGGCATTCACAGTTTTCCGGAAGACCCCAACGGTGGCTGAAACCGATTTAAAGAACAATTATCTTCGAAAAACTGCTTAATGCATACAAGGTTTTGTCCGCTCACCTTATTAACGATGAATTCCACGGAGAGAATATTTCAGGAATTAAATATCGTTAGTGACAATATTCTAGGAATTCAAGGAATGCTCAAAGCAATAAAGTAGACTCATCAAAAAGTATTTTCACACCATACGAAAGAAATGAGGATTGCACTAAATTTTAAATATCTACATTGATACCCTTAATCATATTCTCTGAAGATGCTTGAACGGTGGGACGTTAGCAAATATTTACCGAAGAGGCATCATTAATAGGATGCCTACAAAGAAAGGCCATTCTTGAATTTGCTTTTAAATCGATGTAAGGTATAAAAAATCAGAAATGATAATTCGATACGCATGTCTTTCTATATAGAATTCTTAAAATATGGAATCGAACACGCAAAGTTGAAAGTGGTCACAAGAAAACGGAATATTCCCAAATGCCGGATCGTGGGCGACGTACAGAACGGCATTCATAAACACTTCCAACAACTCCAGTCGTTCCACCTCGGTTGATTAACTACAGTCTATTTACATTGGCATACAGAGAAAATCGCTCTCGGGCCTGACCCCCAGAAACACGTCGCACACAAAAGCAAACGTGATAGCGATAGAGCATTTTCGGATAAGAAGGCCAGAAATCTTGTATTTTTAAGTGCCGTTTGAGAAGCCAGGTAACAACCATCTCTCTGGATACACTGTCTGTTACAAGGGAAAAAACGCGAAGAGAGATCCCGCCGAGTCATTTTTCATGCGAAGAACGTCAAAGCAACGCATTGTTTCTCTTGGAAATCCACAGGGGGAGGCGGTATCGCCCCCGAGCAGGTCCTCCACCCTCTTCAGCCTTCTCGCCTATCATAAATCATACATGGCGTTGCCGAATGCGTCGCCGGCTACAGAAAGTTTTTCGGGTGACCAACAAAAGCTACTCCCGCTTCTCGGCCAATAGGCACGCCATCGAAATGTGCAGATACGATGCTGATTTATGACGTCTTTCACTCCACCGTGGAAGGAATCGTCGCAGATGATTGAGATGGAGGTAAACAAACACTCTCTGAGAGGATACGAGTAAATCTATCAATGATATTTCTCTTATTGTTAAAAAAATACGCCTTCCATTTGCTGGGAATGCGATGGATTGTTTTTGAAAGGTCCCGAACGAGCCTTGCGGAAGTCTTCAAAATAGATGTTTCATCGCATTTATGGGGAGACGGATTGCTTTAACACTTTCAAACTAATACGTAAAGTATAATGCAGAACGTAATAGTTTCAATTTCACTCGTCGATCGAAATTCTCAAGAGCAAAGGGTACAACTTATACAATTTATTTTCAAACTTGATGAAAGTCATGCTCTGGTAAGAGGTAATCATAAGTGAGGTAAATCTAAGAGCACCTCCAAATAATATTAGGACGAAACTATGAACAAAAGTAGTCCTCAAAACGCAGCATTTCTGCTTTTGACATAACTTGGCGAATATAACTCGGAACAATCTTCCTATTGGTGAAAACAGGGATAAAAAAAATCATAAGCAATGTCCTTTCATGTCCCGTAACCAACGTCTTCCATTATAATCTTTAATAGGATATACTAATTATATTTACTTACCGGAAGCTAATACTTAATTATATAAGGCAGCTATAATGCATGAAGAGATATAAATTTCGTCTTATAATTTCTTTTATATGAGAAAAGGTAATGTCTCTTCATCAACCACTGACTAATTCAGGATTCCCCAAACTACGGTCCACGGGCTGAATCCGGCCTGTGAAATGTTTTCATTGAGCCCGCGAACTAAGGCGATTCAGGACACTTTGAAGAAGACATCCCAGAATAATATTCGTTGTACATTTTTTACTTTATTGCATTTCATAACTACTTCACTTATTTCTTATTAAGCATGAAGTAAACGACTTGAGGATAAAAATATAATTCTCTCAGTCATTCTCTCTGATAGCCTCTTGAAAACTTTGGATACCCCTCTTCTAATTGAATATCAATCTTATCATATAATTTATTGGTAATTACAAAGTTAATGTTCATGCTCAATCTGGCGAATATTTTACTCGATTCTTCTTCCATGTAATGCCCTTAACGAAAATATATATTTTGAAATGTATATTTTTTTAATTCCAACATAACTTCCAATAGGTATCCTACCACAAAATTTCCATTGGCATTCATAACGAATCTAACATAACCCTGACTGAATTCTTGAGGTAAATATGAAAGCCCAAGATTTGGGCATCCAAAAGCGATTTTTAAAATGACCTCGCTTGAATATTTTTTTTGAACTAGCGCGTCACATTCAGGTAGGTACTTCATTATCTACGATAATAGTAAACGTACCAATCAAGTAATGATTTTAGGAAATTCAAATTTTTCTCAAGTGACTATTCTAAACATTCGGATCATCGGTTTAGTATTTATGACATGTTCTAACGTCTTACACAATGACCCATAGCTAGCTTTAGGCGATGAAAAATTTTCTTTCGATAAAGACATCACAAAGGAAGGAGCCCGTTTGGGGAAGGGCTTTCGGAGAGTGACCATGGCAATGGAGTCACGCTTAACACGCCTTAGGGCCGAGGACCAATTAGGGAATCATCGTCGCGCATGTGATATGAGCACACGCGGTCGCACAGAATAGATGAGGAGGACATCGGAGACACGTGAGGAGCATTAGAGGGGCGATTTCGTGAGGCAGAGCAGAGCCATTGTTCAGAAGTCACAAGGAGGATGAGCTGGGTAAATGGACGAAGGATCTCTAACACAGTTAAGAGCGGTAGGAAAAGGCATTAGGATCATTCAAACTATGCACCAATCCGACTCGAGATTGACGCTCGAGTTTTTGTAAATTATCAATAAAGACTATCATAATTTCGAAATTCGACGATTCAGGAATGATATACTACTTCGTGCATAATTTCGCAACTCTCTTTCAGACTACCTGAAAATAAAAGATACCCACTTGCCTAAGTTTCAAGATAAGTTTATATTTTGCACTTCTCCTTCGTAGAAAAGAATATTTTTCTTCTTAGCTTTATTTCCATCACTTGTGGAATCAACTGATGGTTTTTCATGATCGGCGATGTTGGTAATGCTTTTGGCTGATGATTTTTACTTTTGGACACCCTTCCTATCATCAACACAAGGAAATACGAACACACACAATCAGCACTACGAATTCTTAACCAGAAACATCCGATTAGCTGGGACTCGAACCCGGAATCTTCCAATCTGAGCGCAAGCACGCTAACGACTGACCGCTACCGCCGCCGGTCTTTTGTTTTGAAAGAATAGATTTGTTATATTTTTGATCGCTCTAGTTTTTGATTACCAATACGATCCTCGTACACATTATAGAGTAGTCCGTTCAATTTATCAGATTTAAGGGACACCTTTTTCTACGTATACAAACACAACGTAATGTAACGTATATAAACATTTAGAATAAAACAACGTGAGTTACACCCGAGATCGGCTTCCAATCGCTGAAGCTGAAGTAAACAGATAACTATTCACTAGCTTTAATGTAACGAAAAATTTTATATACTGAGCTGAAGGAAACGCCCTTTTGTATGAATTGCTGAGAAAGGGGAACAGATGCTGGATTGAGAAACTCAGTTGCATTTTTGAAAGAGAAAACAAGACATTCCTACCAATAAAATAAAGAAAGAGTAAAATTTTAGCGATTATCGAAAAAACCAGTGTAGCATTTTCAGATAATATATCTTTTATATTCCGTAAACACAGTCTGATGATATTTCTGGAAATAGTCGAGTAAATGAAAATTTGAAATTTAAAAATAGGAAGAATACAGAGAACGAGAATATTACACGAGGGTTAAAATCAGTCTCGTCTTTTAAACGTCTTTCAAAATGGAGAATGATCACCAGGGAAATTCTTCACCATTCTTTTTCATGGAGAATGAATTTGACCAGCAGATGAAACATGTTCACAAGTTCCACTTACAAACTACCAATGCACGACCAGTTTCGACATATTCGGCCACCCTCAACAATTACATTGCATCACTTCATTCAATAAAACATTTTCTGCTTTCCGTGATGAGGTTTCTTCGAAAAAAAAAATTGAGCAGGACTGGGCATATATTTCGTCACATTTATATCATACGGTCGCATTTTTCTTTACTGTGAAGCATATATTGTTTACGCTTTTATTAAAGAGATAATCACGTTTTTCATAAAAGATTTGTATACGTGTTACTGTGCGCGTTTTTTAAAATTTGCACATGACACACAAAAACATTATGATAAAATGAGAAAAGAATGGAAATTTTAGGCTCAAACCTCACAGAGTAAACGGACAAGTGCGTGAATCAAATAAAGTGGTACTTAGGAGAGAAGAATAGTAAGAATTTGAGACGCTATGCAGAAAGGGAAGAGCGTTACGAGCGTCGCTCAGATGGAAATCCAGCCGACGATGGCCGTAACGTTGTTTATACGAGGAAAAACCTATTGAGGCGAAGCAGGAAAACAGCGCCTGGAGAAATGGAATGTAATGCAGCATAAGAACACGAGCGGAGAAAGGTAGGCGTAAAATAAGATCCTTCAAAGGGGTGCCCGAGAGACAACAATGCGTTAAGTAAGAGTGGAGGGAGGGGTCGAGGTAGAGAAAGGGGCGTGGTTTGGATCGCAGTTGGTAAAAGGAGGTGGGGCGAAGAGGTACGTTATCTGGAAGGGGCGAGTTTGTCAGCGACGAGATGGATAAAGGCAGCGGCAACAGCTGCCGTCTTTCTCTTTTTGGTGCGATGAAAACACAGAGAGAGATGAATCGACTCTTAGGATATTAAAAGTGGATTCTGAAACTTGGGGGATTTGCATATAATGGCATTTCAAATATTTGGATGTTCCGATTTGGGAGTAACTTGGCGGAAAATTCGTGATTAATTGCGAGGGAATTCAACAGGTGTACGCTGTAAACTACATAAATAAGGGTGTAAATCAAATTCTGAGAGAATAATTCTTATCTGCCCGAGTTGGTTCGTCATCATGTGGGGGGCGGAAAGTTTATGATTCACGTTTCCTTGAAGGTATGCATAATTTAATCTTTTGAACGGTGGTATGCTAGTAATTGAACGATTGCTCTATATTAGAACATAACATCACGACATTTATAGTAAAACGCTATTCTCCTTCAGGGTTAGCAAGTTAACTAACCTCTCTTCTTCGACATTCTTTTCTCACGCTTTCCTGTCTCATCTTTCTTCGTGCTTCCATGCATTGCTTCCATGAATTTCCAGTTCTCAAATCCTCCACTAATGTCCTAGGTCACTTTATTCAACAAACCCCTCCCTAACATCCAACCCAGGAACTTTCTCCTCATTTCCTATATCTTCAATATTTTTTTCCTTGGCTGATCATCCATAATTTCTTTCATTTTTTCTCAAATAACTGACTAATGAATAATAAAACCTCTCAAATTGGCCTAACCTCGCCTTAATAAAGAACTAATTCATTCATTTAAATCAATCTCAATAGTCATTTTATTCCTAATTAATCTTAAATCTTAAATCTCTTTGGAAATACCTAAAAATGAACGTTTCACGCCAGTAAAATAAAAAGAACACCTAAATAAGAAATTTCTGCATGAACCACTGAGGTTCCGTAATTCACCTTTTAGTTACATGAAATTAAATAACCTTCTTTGATATTCTTCGGATGATTCACTCCTTGGTGGGAGGGGGGGATGTAGAATATTTACAGTTACACTACCAAGGGAAATTTTCTATACACTTAATATTTGTGACAAATAAGAGTAATAAAATTTTATTAAAAAGGAAATCAAGGTAGAGGAACTTGGATTCGTATACGATGCGTTACTGACAAGATTTCCCCACGCTGTCGCAAGTAAAGGAGCTCATTCCTCTTTCTAAAACATAGCGGTACCTCGACTTACGAAGTTACTGCGTTCCAGTTCGAAGTTCGCAACTCGGAAGCTTCGTGCCTCAAAACGCAGTTAGTTTTCCATCATATCTTCCTGGTTATTTCGGTTCTTAACTCGAAATTAAGTTTGTATCTAGAGGTCAAATGGAGTACGGGAAAAAGTATATATGTCGAGCGGTTCGTAACTCGAGGTATCACTGTTTAATTGACGGTAGCGAACACTCTCAACGCCTCAGTGCCAGCGCCATTCCTCTGTGCATTGCGTCGCATAGGTAAACGTCGTAAACAAGACCATAGCATCAAAACAAGACCTAAGAATTTAGAACTCGTATAAGCACAGAGGAATAAAGAAAACATTCAATAGAGAAAGTAGAAAGTGTTCCCTCCGCCAAAGTATATAAGATGTGTATTTCCAAGGAAGAGGCATCATTTTCACCATAACATTTTCGGCATCATCGTCATTCCGACCGGCACTCCATAGGGTGATCATCGTTAGTGACATCTAACTTGCCCCAAAATAAATATACGTTGCTAGCGAAACTGTCTTAATAATAACTGCTCCCCATCGTAGTCCTCACTCCGATATTCCAGGGGGATTCCTCAGTCGTTTCCCATTTGATACGTCAATTATATAAAAACAATACAATAAAGCACACTGAGTACTGATTTACAACTTTTAAACATTTAAAATGAAATGCGAATTGTGGTTTCATGCACAGCCGTGATTATGTGCCTTTTCGTATTACCCCAGTTCAAAGGGATCCGAGAGCAGCTGAGGGAAAAGGAATCGGATGAACTCCGGAGATAAAGAAGCGATAAAAGAAGTGCGAGGAGAGGCGTAAGTACCGAAAGGCGAAGGGAGGCTCCTGCTTCACCGTGACCGTGGTAACATGGAAAATGAAGGTGAGGCGGGAGCCAAATCCGGATAAGGAGAGAGACAAATGCGACAGGGCTCCCGAAATGGAAGGCACTCCCCAAAACTCCTCCCAATCTCGTCCTCTATTCCTCCGCATCTTCGTTCGGATGAAAATGGAGGAAATATCGAATCCAGCCGAGGGATAGAGAGAAAGGAGAAGATCGTTTTGGATGAAGAGCGTGGGGATTTGAAAAGTAAGTCCGCTTCCCTGCGAAGATGGCTTCCCTTTCACGCGCACTAAATTCGAGCTGGATTCTCGGAGATTGTTTGAAATTGCCGTTGTTCTCGACTTGGTGAAAGGATAGGTTCACATTCGTGCGCGCCTCGCCGAAGGAAAAACAGGAGTACCTGCCGAAAGAGCACGGCATCACGAACACAAGAACGGATGCGAAAGATTTTTAAGAGATAATAGGTAGTAGTATGACATAAAGGGTGGGATAAGTTACCAGGTAGCGAAGGAAAGGGCCATGAATAGGGAATATTAGGGCACATGGACCTACCGAAAGGTAGAACACTTATGTATGTATGTAGGTAGTAGTATTGTTTAAAGTGACTCGACATCACAGATCATTTCGAACGTAGACCCCCACCGGGAATCGAACCCGGGACCGCTTTCACTGAAGTCGTGCTCGTTGCTCACTTGCCTATCCGGGAGCCCAAGGGATAGAATTATTTAATAGACCCCTAAAATGGAAACTCTGCATAGGGGAATAGCTTCGATGATGATTAGTTTTGAAATCTTATTTGTTAGCAAAAATGCTGTTTCCCGGAAACTTTCAGCAGCATAAATACAAGTAAAAGCTGCCGAAAAACATTATGTATTCACTCGGTAATTATTCAGCCCAAGGGTACAACCGCAGACCATTAGCTACCCAAAGCCTCGTATGATTGCAGGAAACCGATTTTCAAATGTATGATGATTTGTTATATTACGATGTGGGATAAAATCTTAGGAATGATATCTAAAAGGTGAACTTGAATTGATGATCACAACATTGGTATGCCGAAACTAATTATGATTAGGACTACATAGATGATGATGGATGAATTATATTCATAAATTTATAGTAAAAATGGCTTCAGCAATGATTTAGGTTAATAGAAAGCTTCATTTATGCTATTTCAATGAATGAGAAAATACCGTTCGCTGAAAGTTTTTCATTTCATTTGCGCTCATGCTCGAATACAGCAGTGCGCAATGTAAAAATAAAATACGCTAACGACAGTAAAATTTATTCACTCTTACATGCGCTCTATCTGTTTCAGAAAGAACGGAAATCATATCACACCTTAAAAACCACATGAATAAAGATCTCCAATTATATTATCTGCATAGCAGAGAGTAAAAAGCCATTAGAAATAACTATATTAATTTTGAGTAATACTAAGAAAAGCTCGTTACCGTAAAAAGTGAGAAAGAAATACTCTCTAAAGCTGCCTTACCTGGAAAAATCAGAAATTAATGTAACGGCCTTGCCAGTTAACTAAGTAGCACTTCTATTTTCGAGTTCCATGAAAATATTCAAATATTAAATAATTTTTTAATCGTCGACTTGTAGTTATTGACCACTATGATTAGCACCTCCGAGCAGCTTAGAGGATACAAACGAGAAATTAGAGGATGAAAAGTAAGAATTTCGCGTATTTTTAAGTCGTTTATCGCCGAATATTTTAGCGTAGTGCCCACCAGAGCTGTTAATTAGCAGTTAAGTTGCAAACAGTTACGGACTCAACGGTAAATGTACGGGTTAAAAGTCAACTACGTCGGCGCGTTCTTAGAAAACTGAAAATGATCCTTTCATTATTCAGGACATAACGACCTTTCGCCAACACGGTTCGCTTCTTCCATCAAAAGTGTGCATTAGAAAATTGTTTCCAGCGTATATTGCAGAGTTGAGATGGAGCTTGGGAAAAAGAGAAAACTTCGTTTATGGGCAAGTACAAACGCAACCTAGGATAAGCAGTCGTTAATAATTATTTCGATGTATTATATTCAATATAGATTTCTCAAAAAGCCTAAGTATCTATTACGGGGTCAATTTTTTTTGCAATTAGTCAGATTTGCAAGTTTTAAACAAGATTTTTCCTAAGGTACCATCACTTATATGCTATTTAAAAGGCTATGAACTGTTACGTAAACTTAAAAAAATCCTAATGTGTTTTGCATGACTATTCACAATAGAAATTCACAACTTAATCCTTAATCAAGTATTTTACATTTTACAATCGATAGAGCAGACTAAAGGAGTGACATTATATCCCAAATTTCGATTAGTGGTATCTTTCGTGCACCATTTAATAATTTACAAAGTGGATATTAAAAAATTAATACAGCGAAAGAAGTGTATAATACGCTGTAAAGGGTCCGCCCTATTGGGAAAAATATAAAATTTTGAGCCATTTCATTACCCAATTATTAAGCTATTTCAACACAAACTATACTTCGTGTTAATGAAATAACAGACGGAGCTGATAGCTAAATGAGGCGCCGGAGATACAAGGGCTGTCAAGCGTAGTGTCGAGCTACATTGTCGGTCAATGGAGGTAGTCAGCTTCATTCCAAGAGAGTGCTCCAATGAAAGAACCTCTTACGATAAAGAGAGAGAAAATGAATAGCCCGCAGGAGAGAAACCGAGAAAGAGCATTCAAGAGTTCTCCTTCGAACCTTGTCCTCGGGCCTCCGCTTCCTTCAGAACGCGTGATTCCCGCCCACGCACCAACAAATCTCTCCTTCACTGAAAAGCCTCTCTCTTTAAACCATTACCATTTCGCCCCGACAGAGTCAAAGGGCCTCACTCTCGCATCCGCCCTGAGAAGGGAAAAAAGTTTCGAAACCACGAAGAGATAAAACAGATACGGGAGACAAGAAGGCCTCAAAGCAGGGACGGAGAGGAGGATGACCCGGTGGAACAGCAAACAGATGGGCAATAAGAGATTACGAGTGAGTCGAAGGAGGAATAAAAAAAGACGTCGTCATGGCGTTATGAGGGAGAGATGACTGCAGAGATCGTAAAGGAGTCTCTCCTGCGTCTATTTGAACTGAGGGAGATGTTTATTTAATGTGTTGGACACTCGCGAAAAGATTGCGGCTTTGAGAGGAAATTAACAGAAACTGAGATGGGATGGCTATTCGTACCTGCACATGTTGTTTGAGGAACACACATTTCCAAAGGAACATAAAACTACCTCATTTCGGTAAGGAATCTGGAAAATGAGGAACGAGATGTAATTCGTAAGCTGCTTTAAATGTCTTTAAAGAAGTTAACATTATTAAAGATTTGAGTTCTACACTTTACTATACCCTTATTAAATCTATCAACAAAAATTACGTCTTTTTTGAGCGGGAGATGGGGACCAAGCATAGATTTTGGGTGGTATCTGGGATTGGCTCAGTACCAATTCGACATGATTCAAAATTGCTGCGCATTCGCCTTTGGTGGAAGCGGTCCCGGGTTCGATACTCGGTGTGGGCTCATATGTGCGAAATGGCCGTAGTTATGGAAGCACTTTTAACAATACTACTACTAACTTCAAAATTGCTACCTACATAAAATGTTACCACTATAACTAAGAGCAGCTCTTTCAACTCCGCCAAATGTTGAGATACATGGAATATATCCCGTTTAAGCGGACTTTTTTGGCTGATTCGATCATGAAATTTATATACATTTCTCTTCTTTTACCATATTTATAAATCTATGATCTGAAAATTTAATGTTACTGATCACAAAGATTCGTTCTTCAAGTCCATGAATAAACTGTCACAACGGAATGAGCGCTTTGTAGAAAGTACATTCTACCATACGTATTACATTAAAAATCAATAAGTTTATTGGGGAACGCATACTTCAATAAAATACATATATGAATCAGATTTCTCACGATCTCCACTACGATCATGAATTTTCCAGCAACTGCTACTCAAAATGATAAAATCTACGGGGATATGTACTATACTACTGGATAGAATGAAAGTAAACGCTCGGGTTTTCCGCTTGGCTAATGAAGTAGTTGCATAAGGGGATTGCGCGTTTCATTCGTCAATCAAACATCGTCGGTGATATGCCTGGAGATAGAAAGACTTGTCGAGGACGTACGATCAAAATGTCAAGACTTACAGCTCCAACAAAAAACCCGTATCATTGAACCATATGAATTGAGGCTAAATTAGTTTGAAAGGAAACGCTGAGGAAAACTACGCTTCGTTAATGAAACGTCATAATATTTAGAAGTGCTCAGTGGAGGGTAGCGAAAATTACATATCCTCCACAATGTTACGCATACCCCCACAGTTTCCCTTTCCGAGCATTATTTTCCCTTCGCTTTCCGATACACTTAAGCTCTTCCCCGTCCGCAGTTATCACGAGAACGAGCTCGAGGAGTTAATTGTTCGGCAAATTCCCAGAGGCCTCTATCTGAGGGGAAAAGAACGATGGGAGAGAAGATCATTCGAAGAAGATAAAGTGAGTTGCTAATTGCCACGGCGGCCCTTTGCGAAGGGGGAAAGGCGAGGCTCTTCCTTGGATGACGATGTTATCACTCTCAACTAGCCATTGTCCCGCGATAGACATACTCCGCGGAGGGAATTAGAAAAGGCGGAAGGAAAAGAGAATGGGAGGAGGAAAGGGAAATGGAGTTGAAAGGATTGAGCGATAAAGGAAAAGAGGATAAAGGATTAACGTTCAAAAAGATGCCGAAATTATGGAGTGTCATTTCATATTTAACCTTCGACTTGAGAATTCCTAGTACAAAGTAGAAATACGAACCCGAGAATCCAAGTTCTGCCATCAAATGTAGACAACTTAGCCGTAAAATTACAACAAATGATAGAGTTATTTTTTAGGTAATTTATAGAAGGGAGCCTTTCAGTAAACCAAAGAAATAAAAATACTAGTAAACTCGTAAAACTTGTCAAAATTAAAGTACGACACGCTAAAAACAAACAGAAAAGATTTATGATTGCTTACTACTAACGCACTTACTTAAAGAGTATAATAAATTCGTCTTTGATACATCCGGCATAATAATGAAATGTATGCTTTATACAAGGCTAAAATCACTTCCCCATTTACGACTCTCTCCACACGAAAGAGCCATTCATCTAATTTCCCTTAGGAGCACCGTAATTGAAAATTTCATTGTATTACGGAGGAAACCTTAAACGTTTTCACAACCTCTTAGTAACTGATACTCTTTACCGCTTGCAAACACTAGTAATATCAACCATGACATTTTTTGCAAGACCTTCGTCAAGTATCTTCATTTATGACACTTTTAACTGTGATATTTTGTTGATATAAAACTTTAAATATGCAAACGTATTTCTGAAATAACGCAATGGAAAACGAAAGCAATAAGAATAGTGGTCAATCTAAGAATCATAACGATGGCATCATAGTAAACGAGCCAGCCATTGCCATATGTAAACAGGATAGCATCAAATACCTAGATGAACCAAATAACAAAAAGAATTAAATATGTCGTTTGCTTTATAATGTACCAAATTAATAAATAAAATAAATGTAATTAAAGTAATGCAATACATGAAATGAATGTAATTAGTTCGGAAAGAAGTAACCATAGCTTACGTAAACAATCAGCTCTTTCTAATGCTTCCAATCTTTTATATTCACGAGGTAATCATTCGAGCGATTGCATCTATAAACTCCATTCCAAGAATTTTTCAGGAGAAATGTCTTCAAAAAAGAAAAGAATATCTGAATATAACTGACCCCACTCTAATTATGTTAATGTCATCACAGTACGGAGTCCGAAGAAAGGGTAAACTAGCTAACAATAATAGGATACTGGGTCGTATTCATCGCAGTAGAATAGAAAAAAATACCCAACTTTACCCATAATTTTAATAAATGATCATCATAACTCATCATGAACAAAAAGACATCTAAAAATACATATATAATCCGAGGCGTACAAACTTCACCATACGCAAAGTGGCTGAGAAAATATCTAACTCACAAGACCAATAATCTGCGAGCCTATATCCTTTCATTCATCCAAGAATATATTCCACCTACTACATCACGAATACATACGCATACATGAACTTCCCTGTCCTAACCGAGACCCGAACCTGGCACACGTGGAAGAGAGCTAGAGAGTGGGAGGGAGGGGCACTGAAGAGAAGAATATCGCGCGGATGTGAGCACGCTTGATAAACAGCACGCGATGGGCGGCAGTCGCGGTGTTTAGCAACCTCCGCCTACTGCCGAAGAGGGAGGAGGGCCTCTGGTCGCGGGGTAATCCAACGCCGAACATGACCGGAATGCTCGGTCCTTCGACGTCTGTACACCACCACGCCCTAACACACACATCCCTTCCAAGCGTGACGAGAAGACGGTGGAATCCAGAAAACCCAACGGCCATTGTCCACCGAGGACTGCCTCCCCTTCCCTACTGTCCTTTGCGAGAGCGGCCGCGAGCTCCTTCCCGACCGCACTCTTTCCATTATGTCGAAAAAATTATGTACTTCTCTCGATTGGGCTCCTCGGTGATTGATGACCCCTCTCTTTCTGACGTCCTTCGTCGCCTTTATATGGATATTTGGAGCGATTTGTCCGCTGATTAAAAAGGCGGCTCGCGCATGACCAAGATGGAGAATGCGAGACAACAATCAGCGGCGCATTCCGGCAGTCCGGTGCTGGAATGGAAGGATATACGCCCTTTTTCTGGAAATTCTCCTCCTTTAAAAGCGTTTCGCTCAAGAAATGGTGAACTGACGTTAATCAAGCGATATTTAAACTTTGCTGCACGTGATTAGTCCAGCATACGAGTCGAGATAAATTTTTTATTTAAATTACAGAATAAATAGCGAATCTATCTCTGACAAAATCTAGACAAAATAAAAACCAAGTGTACTTTATCGGAAAGATAATTGCGGTACTGAAAGGTAGATTTCATCCTTAAATCTTTACGTGGAATAAAGATTCATAGGAGTCATACTCGTATTTTGTGCTGAACGATTGCCATCTAATTCCATTGAATTTCATTTAATCGTGTAGTAAAACCTTACAAAGACAAAAATCAGAATGGATGCGGAGGCTTCAAACAGTACCCCATAAAGGTGCAAGACGCTAACACGGTAGATTAGGTAAGATATTAATATACCCCCGCCATACGCTACTGGTGGCGCGCCTGAAAGAAATCTTAATAAAAAAATTGAAAACTTACGTTTTTATTTTCAATATGAGGGGTAGGTAAAAACAGAAAAGCTGGAAGTTTCGCATTCCATCCTACGGAAGCCAATCTAATTATCGTAAAGTACTACATCCGACGATCTCAACTACGTCTTCTATAAATATCTGGTCAATTAAATATTGAACTTGTAATAAATATACCAAATATAATATCTTGTGATAAATATACCAACTGTCTGATTTCTTAACAACATCAGCAAAATATAAGGAAGTTTCGGGAATTCCACCGATACTAACACTAGTAAACTTAAACGGATAAAAGAGCTGTGACAATCATTCAAAACGTTTCAAACTCCTAAAATTACAAGGTAACTTAACGTATAGTGAAAATAGCCATAAAATGATACATCTTCGAAATATTTTACTGAGGGGTGATTTTGAAAGTAAGCAGTAAACCATTGCTGTTATCACATCTTAAAATGAATGCAGTCCAGGGAGATCTGGTGGAACTTCATAACGATGAGAGTATTTATTTCAATACGTGTACAAGCAAGTCCACAATGGTCCAATCCATTTGTAGACTTGCCTGTACATTTATTGAAATAAATACTCTCATTATCACATCTTGATGAATGGAATATTTTCCGTTTTTCTTTGGTTACAGGAGAGAGGAAAGAGTGATTTACATTTACTTTTGTCTCAGAGATATTCATACCTGCGGTGAGAGTTACTACGATGTATCTATGATGTCGATTAATGACCTTCATTCAGGTCATTCCTTCTTAAATGCGATGAAAAGTTAAATATATACGGTCGTTGCGCTTACGCGGAACATTTTCCTTTCTTAGCACCCTGGTTCAGGATGGAAAGCATGGAAAAACTACCGCACTCCTCATTTACATACGTTTACATAACCATCCTGCAAACTGATAGTTGCAATTGGCAAGAAATACATAAACTCAAACAAAGCTAATCCTAGCCAGTGGTCTCATTAAATCAAGAAAGCTTCTGGTAGCTAACGATGAAGGGGTTGAGGATCCAAACAACCCAAGTATGTGCTAACTTTTTGGCAAAAAAAATTACGAACGGCATGACTAACAAAATAGCTTTATGGTTTGAGCATCCGATCAGCAATTTGGAAATCCAGGTTCGAATCAAGGTTCTGTTAGACTTTAATTTTTTTCATGTTGAGTTGTTTATTTTTAATATTTGTTAATATACTTCCATTGTAACTTGATTTACCTGTTGTTACTATTTGAAGATGTATATACTATTTTTAAAAGAAATAAATCCCGACAGTCAGAGCCGATGTTTAAGTCAACTTTTCCCTTTATTTTCTTATTCTCTTTCTCATAGACAAACGTAATGAAAGCAGCTTCTGGACCTATTTTTCACTCCCAGACAGTTATCGCGCGCTCATGAATTAAGTTAGCAGTACGCAAACACAGACCTTAAGTCCGCATCTTTACTACCTCACCCTTCTCAAACCCACTCTCAACCCCGTTAAAGCATCCCTCGCGCGTGCCAAAAAGGCACGCATTCGGCAGCGAAAGTATCCCTTTCAGTCTCGCCGCATTTCCCGTGGGAACCGAATGAAAAAATCCACGAGCGGAACTGGATTTGCGGTGTCCGAGAGCGATTTCCCATTGCGTCCCACATCGTGGTGATTCGAACTGCACGACTACCCCAGCGAGAAGAATACCTACTTGTAGGATATCGGCGGCCGTAAGGTAAAACGCCGTCGTGCCATTGATTACATATTCTACCGATTGCCTCTTTTCTACACCTGAGGTACTAGATCCGTGCGCAGTAGACGCAGCGTTTTAAGTCCCGTGGCGCCGTCTTGATTATACGGAGATAATCTCCCCGTGGGGTAGGATGGCGCCCTCGTGAAATGGAGACACGGCGAACGGTGTCTCGACTCTAAAAGGCGATGGTGGCTGACGCGATGAAAGTTGGAATTATAAAATGGATAGTTGGTAACCCCAAGGCGCTCTTAAGAGCATTAAGAGTATGACGTTGCGCGCATTAAATGATATTTGTTTGGAGAGAAAAATGTTTTCATTCGACCCTTGAATTCCTCGTTCACCTCAATGCTTTCTGCTCAATTACAAATGTAGAACCACTCAATAAAGAAGCTTACCGAGCAACAATGAAGGGAGTGGCCCACCGACTGTATTATGATCCGTTCAGCATATAATTTAACACCGTTTCATCCACTAATGGATTGGAAACGAGGAAATAACACGCAGCATTTCTCCTTAATCTGTTTAGTTCACGACTTAACACTGCTAAAGGTCTGAAAAAGCATAAGCGAGTGTTATTAGGTTTTTAATTCTACGAAGGTTAAATGAATAAAGCATATATTTCATCTTGATTCTTTTTGTAGGCAATGTAGCGTTGATACACCCAGGCATCTACAATTGCTAAAGAAGATAATGTTTCGCAGAGTTTTTTCATTAAATTCTCCAATTCAATTTTCAATTTCTGCAAAAAAACAAAAATTGAATAAACGCATAATTGATTATACCACCTTCTACAAAAAAACTGCGATATAATGAGTATATAATGCATTTTTAGAGTATTAGTGGGCTATCAACTACTAAATAATTTACCTCACCATATAAATTGGGCAGATTTCGAAGGAATGATAAATTACTTGCATATCACATCGAAAGACAAAAAACATACGTTTACGTACTTTGGTTTTTGCGGTGTAAATAATTATATTTGATTCATTATTACCTTCAAGAGTGTTTCTCACAGAATTTTTCTCTTGACCAGGAAATTAATACATGGCAAAGAATGTTGACCAGGAAAATTAATATATGGTAAAGTATAGCTATTAGATCCTTCTGAAGTCAATGAATCTTTAGATGGAATTCTGTAGAACGGAAAGGTTCAAGCAGCTCATCCGTTACTTGTGTAACGCCGTTTTAAGATGAATCAAGAACAAAATGTGAAAATTTGTTAACGATTATTGAATGTAACAAATTTTAGTTGATTATTTTACCCAGTCTTGATCTTTGACAGATTTTACATCTATAACTGAACTGTAAGGATAGTTTTCCATAGCGAAAATCTAAATCAAAGTTCCGAAATGAGCAATGAAAAATGCATGGCACACAAGCTTGATTTTAGACGAAGAAATGAGAGAATAAAAAACTGGGAATCAAACTCGGGTCTCCTACTTTCCAATCGTAGCCTAAGAAATTGAAACATTGTTCTGTCGTGGTAGCTTAGAAGTCATAGGAACTGCCCAGAAAGTGGGAGACCGGGGTTCGATTCCCAGTTTTTTATTCTTTAATTTCTTATCTAAAATCAAGCTTGTGTGCCATGCGTTTTTCATCGCAGACCACAGCAGACTTGTTCTCCTTCGTTTCTTCATCTTAAGTTCGAAATTTTTGAAACTTACGCAGTAATACAATTTCGATTTCCTCCGAAACAGCAATGGTAAGACAACTTCACGACAAATGTTCACAATATCTAGGAAAATGACCGCGAAAACGAACCTCCCCGATCGATCAACTAAAGCACGTTCACGCCACTTCCCAAATAACACAAATACGCCGAGTCATCGCGATTTGGCTGGACCCAAAGGGAGAAAAAAGGCAGCGGAACGAGATCGTTTTCTTTGGGTTAGCCCGATCGCGTCCTTCGAGGAAACGAAAGCGAAAACGAGCCAAGCGGCACTTCACATTCGAAAGAACCTTCCGACAACTCCAGAGGATTAAGTTCGGCGACCGTCGAAGATCAGAGGAAGGTCTGCTTCCCGAAGTGAGTGTGGGGACCCATCTTGATGGAACACAGAATGGTATGGGAGGCGTCAGGAGAAGGAAGGTCCACTGTGTATCAGCGCGCGTAACGGCGGTGCAAGAAATCTTCTATCGCGGGAAGGGGATCTCGCAGAAGGAGGGAGAGCGGTGTGTGGCTGAGGTGAGTTCGTGTGTCGGATCGCCAGCTTAAAGCAGCAGGAGTTATACAAGAAAAGAAGGGACGGAAAAAGAGAACAGGAAAAGCGAATTACCGCCGCGAACAAGGCAAAAAGAAATCAAAAGGGGGAGAAAGATAGAAAGCGAGAAACCTTTGGGCGTCGCCGCTAAAAGACTTAACAAGTAGCGAAGCGATTGCTTACGGCGTCTTTCTACCTTTAAAGGTGCTGCCATCAACGGTGGCTGAGGAAAGTGAACAAAAATAAAAGACAGACGAATAAAATTAGGTAAAGGGTCTTCTTCTTAGGGGAATGGGGCTGAAGTTTAGGGCAATGATGATGCGAAGATGCTTAATTCCTTGGGAGACGAATAAGCGCAGATAATGGACACGCATTCGACGGCGTCTACAAGAGAAAGATGAGAAAGTGGCGCCATATATAAAGAGTAGGCGGTTCGAATCCCCTCGGGGATCCCTTTCGTAAGATCGACCTGTATTCCAATACCGTGAAATGGAAGTCCCATGGCGGTCGCTGAGGGATTGACCTTAACAGTTTTTTCGTGCAGAAAAGCGTGCATTCGGGGCGGGCATAAGCCGCGATCGTGAGTGCGTAAAGTATCAAAAGAATATAATCGTTTGTAAAAGCTTTGTAATAGCTCGCCTGAAGCAGCTGTACCTCACAAAGAGGCTGGGTACGTTTTTGATGCGTACTTGGCAAGTAAAAGTCTGTGGAACTAAATAAATGGATTAAAATTAAGGTGTTATTCCTTTCTCATGGTCAATATGCCCAATATAGATCTACTTGTAAATCGGATTGTTCGTTTTTAAATAGTCAGAAATCATCATGCTTGAATTTTTAGTAATGCCAGGCTAAGAACATGGAGATTCGAATCGAAGGAGCGACGGATTTGCAGCTTTCCCTCTGAGTTCTCGGGCTAGCTTTCCTTGCCAATCGATGGAACATTCATTATCTGATAAAATTTGACTGAGAACCTAATGCTGACCTCGATGGCGGAAAGGTTAGTTTACTAGCCTACCAACGCCAAGGTCCCGGATTCGATTCCCGGTTAATCGGAATTTTCTGGTTATGGAATGTGTTAGTGCGTTCGCCTGTTGTTACTGTTCACGCCTCTCCTGTAATATTTTGTAAATGGTTGATTGAGAAGGCACCGGAAAAAAATAAATAAATAATTGAATTCCAAAAAGCATGCCACCCTTAGATACAAATCTCGATCCCTTATTGTATTAAAATCACTTTATAACATATACAATACGAAGTTCAACACACCATTGGTTTCAATTTTCCAAATGAGACTCTCAAGAAAAAATTCTGATTGGGTCCTTGACTTACCATAATGGTACATAATGAGCTCACTGCTAATATTTGATAAAATTAAAACTTTACAATCAGAATCTAAAGATAGCCACTGAGCCGCCTCGCATTTCTGGAAGGCCTCGCATTTCCCATGAATTATTGGGAGTGTGAATGGCTTTCGAAGCAGCACTCTTCCCCTAAGGTCGCTTAATCAGAGATCTAGGCCGTAGCAGAGCACGATCTTCTCCTCAGATTTCCCCGAGAATCGCGGTATAAATACTGCAATTTTGGCTCTCGGAGGAGGAACATCCTTTCCAGACGAAGAGGGACGGGAAAATTAGTGCCGTTTTCTCCGCAGACTTCGTTTCGCGTTCTTCGGAAAGTGCTTGAGTGGCAACGCTAATGCAGGAACGAGAAGCGATTTCAATAGCAACCTTTCCGCCAATTGCTAATTGGGCTCTATCGCCTCTGTAAGTGAGCGTCACGGAGAAGATAAAGGTGCGCGTGAGAGATCAGGAAGTGCAAGCACGATTGAGGGAGGAACGTCAGCGCGCGTTGCATTCTGGGTTCGCACGGAAAAGTGCGCTCATTACACCTTATTGAGCCAAAAACGGGATGCCGAGGAATTGGAAAAACGAACTCGTTAATTACGTTACGCATTATGATTAAGGGAGTTCACCGACCACTCCCAACTGTAATTCTTTCCTTCTTGAGATTCTCACGACTAGTTAATGGGCGGTTAAGATGGCATTAACTGGTTCTGTACTGGAACGGAATCGCTTATTTCTGCTTGGACTCCAATTTAGATACTACGCGCGCTGTGTTATTTTGCGATTAAGTTTCGGAGGGCATAAAATCCACCTACCTTAAAATTAACTATTTAACAAATACAGCCTCTTCTGCAGTCAAATGCTATTCCCTTTTTATATGTAAGCACCCCTTTTAGGAAAATTCTAGGGTCAATTCTTTATGATATCCAGGAAAAAGTTAGAGATGAGAACACTTCGTGCAGTTCCACCTTTAAAACTTTACTGCCATATGGTTTTCACAACTCTTGTAACATTATCAGGCCTTTGAAGATGTTAACAAGAGTGGCGATATATTTTTTCAGCCACTACCCAGTACGTATGATATTGAGTCGTCATCATAGCAGCTAACATCACACCACGATTTCTTCAAAATGCGACGAACAATTATAACAATAATGACGACTTTATTAGGCGAATTTTGATCTTAAAAAGACCACTTACAATTCACAATCGCTGAGGGGTGAGTTATTGAGATAGTTCGAAGCGTAAGTAAGATATCTCTGTCGATTGAACGTTCAGATAAACTCCTACAAATGTTGTATGCAGATTAATAGCTCTGAATAAAAGAAGCGCAACTCATTAAATATAGCGGATATATATTCGGCGGAACCTCCTCGTTAAATCTCCATCCTTTACGCACCTAATTCTCGCCCTTTGGCGATGAAAAATCATGGCTGTTCCTCGACGGCCCCGCCCTCGGTACTGTTCTTTATGAATGCAGTAGCGTTGCGGAATTATGATGGGCCCTACCGCGAAAGATGATAAGCAGGAAGTGAAGCTCGGTTGCGATGTTCTGCATTGCCCCTGGGTTCCCAGCCGAGTGGAGGTTCGGATGAGAGCTCGGATGAACTACACCTTGGTGCGTAGGAACGATTATATCCGAAAGCACACGTGTACATAGAGGCCAAGGGTTTCGTGACCACTCCTGACTCTACCAGTTCTTGAAAAGATTTATAGTCTCTGACAGCAAAATCAAACTTCATCAAAATCATAAAAAATCATAATTTTAAAGCAGGCATGGATTTTCCTCGGTAATGCATATTAAACCGACCAGGCCATTGATGATTGTTATAGCAGAACAAGGATAAAACTCACAACTCCCTTGTAACTCATCTCTGAAGATGCTCCAGTTGGGGGTGAAATACGTATCGGTCCTGTAAGTTTTAATTGGATGTTTTTAGGAGTTTTATCCTTGCTCTGCCAGTAATATGTGTTATAACACGTAATATTAATATGTTAATTCACGTAATACATTTAAGGAAATCTTATGGAAACCATATCTTTTAGGTTACGATCATTTCCCAATACATGGTAAAAAGGAATAGAAACAACAGATAGCGAGTAGCGCGTTAGCTATCGGTGAAAGGGGTCCAGATTCAATACTCGGTGGATGATGTTGATCCAGCGGTGTGAAAAAAATTGCAGAGATATGACTTAGTAGGTAACGAAACCATTTCGGTCTGGAAAACCCAATAAAGTGGTGTGGGAATATACACGCTAACCACTTTAAACAGCGCTTGGCTTGGCCTTTGCCCTTAATGCACTGTTACGCAAAGGATTAAATTTTAATGTCTATAAGTTCTCGTAACTAATTTAAAAGGGGGTAGCGATTTGAGAATAGGTTAATCGAATTTAAGTTAGTGTAGACAATGCAGGTCTATTAGCAGTGGTGTCATATAGTGAGATAAGGGAAGCTATGCCTTATTTCATTCTTGCTATTGCTGCCTGAACAATTCTGAAGGAAATCACTACAAAGGAAAACCAAATGTCCACAGAGCGTTCTTCTCTATTTAACTTTTGTTGCGATACACGCTTCGTATTATCCTTCCGTCGCTTCTCTAGATGAGGAAATACGAGACAGACTAACCAGACAATAGAACATTAGAATTAGATTGAACAGACAGAACAACCCTCACTCTTCAGAAAGTAGAACATAAATGGTCCCCACCTTTTTTGCACGCATTCCGCTTTTAAAGTCTCTCGAGATTAATTTTTAAGAAACGAAAGTCACTCTGAAAAGGGAAGGGAGTGAACCCGATGTTAAGCGTTCTAATTTGGCCCACGCCCAGCTTGAAGAATCCACAATGGTTAAACCTAATATGCGTTGAAATAATAAAATCACTATGGCATTTTATACCCACTGCGAGCAATGATTCCACACCGATCTCATTTAAAGGAATCCATACCATTAAACGGAATGACTTTCTCCTTGAGAAATAACAGAACCCGCTCCAGGTTAGAAAGACAACACAGCACGGAATCAATTTCGAATACGACGTAAAACACGGACGGTTCGGAATAACATCGTAAAATGAAATAGCCCATCGAGTTATTCGGCAAGAAAAAAACTGCGAGGATTTCCAATGAAGCAGTTATCCACCGCTTAGTTCTCGGATCCTTCAAATTAACGAAACTTTACAAGGGACTTGATTAGCTGAAGGCACTCACTATTTAATATCATCCGGAAAGAAATTGTGTGCACAAAAGATCCGCTGCGATTAATTAAGAAACGACCCACATTCGAAGGTCTCGACTTTCCTTTTAACTCCATCTACTTATTTCAATTAAATTTCTGCTTCCTCCTCCCTTCTATCAACACAGCGTCCCCTCCAGGTTCACCCTTTCCGCCCCCGACACGTCTTCTGAGGGAGATCCAGAGGCAGATTCCGTGGTAACCGCCGCTTCTCGACTGCTGTTCCGTGTCTGCTAAGATGCGTCAAGGGCGGATGTCATGCAGCGGGTGCATCTCCGGCTCTTTTACTTCCATGCTCAACCTCGCGGGTTTCTAGGACTATCTAACATGCCGCGCTCCTAAAGAGATGTAGCAAAGTGGTTCCCAATCTTTAAAGTGCTGCGTGCCACATCAACAACCTGGGATTTCCAAGTAGGCAGGAAGGGAAATGATATTCATAATAGACTCGTTTTATTAACGATGAAAACTGTTTTCATCAACCATTACGGTAGTTTTTGTGCGAATGACGAAACGGTAATTTCCAAGAAAGAATCATGATTTGTGAAAATGAAGAAAGCGAGACGAGTAAAAAATCGGAATCAAGCTCTCTTGAGTCCCTACTTGAAAATGTCAATCCCCATCTGAAGAATTTGCCTCACCGGTCAGTAAACATTGACGTGGATAAATTGAAAGTTGTTATTATCACGGGAAATGGCGTGAATAACGCTCCCCGCGACTTCCAACTCTTATGAAAAAAATAATTATCATGAGAATTTCTAAAATCCATTTCATTACATCAGACCGACGATTTAAGAGGTTCCAGAATTTGGGTACCAAGTGAAAGGAGGAATCTAAAGAAGCTTCAGCAGAGAAAAGCGATTGACATGATGGTCAGTGAACCAATAGATATGCCCTTGAATTTCGTATGAATAGCCAAACCTTGTATTCCTGAGATATCCAAACGATATATTCCTAGAGCTAAAAAAATGCAGTCTTTGATTTATTTGATTGGTACTGAATCCAAATCTGAAAATTGACACAAATATCGTTTAGCTTTAAATCAGATCGGATCATAGAAACTCCTACAGGTCCACACTGGTTATGTGACATCCTTTATCCAAATGGCATAATTCAAAGACATTTCCCTTTCGTTTTCACAAACTATGGCTAACATCACTCTAAAATCCCACGGGAATCGGGGAAACAACTACGAAATCCTGCAAGATAATTATACTCAGACGGTAGAGCGTTAGCGGAATATTTCTCATACTTCGAAAATATGCAAATGTGAACAATCATTCAAAGATGGAAAAGACGACCGTAACCTAAATCAAGTCACATCCGCACCATTAACGTGAATGCTTGATAATGCCATTCTAGAATTCACGTGAGGATAAAACCGCCTTAACCTTTCCCAAGACCAAGTAAAACATTTCCCAGAAACCCGCAGTCGCGTCTCCCACATACGGGGGCAATCAGGACGCGCCGATTTCACCTGTTTATACTGAGTGACTGCGATTAACACGCAGTTCATTTCGCGCCTGCATGCAAGTCGGCTAATAAAACTTTTTTCATCCGATCCTTTCGCAAGTCACACGTGAGAACTCGGCTGCGGAGTACCTCGACGTACCAGCCGAGAGCAAAGGGAAAACGCCGCTCAGAATTTCCAGCCGTCGTAAACGAAAATCATCGCTTCGAAATCGGTCAATTCCTTCCTGCCATAACGCCTCGTTTACGGCGCGAAGGAACGCGACGCAATTACCCCGACCTTTTCCCGGCTTTCGCATCCGGCTCTACCCATTAGAATACCTCGCACGCCGCGAAGATCGCCCTTCGGTTCTCTATCCCCTACCTGTTGACCCCACTTCGACCATGGGACGATGTTACTCTTTTTCCGCCGCACACCCAGATCTCTTTGCTCGGAAGAATCACTGCCCCTCCCAGCGCTTACCCCTCGAGTTCCTCGGCCTCCGGCGGCCACCGACGGGCGGATCTGCCGCGTGGGAACTCGGTCATCGGCCGGGGAACGCCTTAGCCTCCGGTGATCTCATTCCCACCATTTCGCGGGGCAAATGTAACAACTCGCGGAGGACTCTCCCATCGAACGAGAAAATCAGCTCTCCGTCTCGATCTTTGTGAGGTGCTCTTAAGATTCTGCCTGCGGCGCGGAGATGGACTTGATGAGGTAATGGACGATCGAAATCGCTTTTCTTGAACGGGAAAACATGGGAAAACCGTCCATCGATATCTAGTAGCTCATTCTTAAGATTTAATAATGGCGCTGAGTGAAAACGGAAGACCTTCTCGTAATTATCTTCAGTCATGGTTTTTATTCCCACGAACGAAACCTTTTGTTTTGAGCGCTATTATGTGCATATCGATAACTTACTAAATAACGAAACATGAGGTTTATTTGAAAGGTACTGCGTGATGGCCATGCCGATAAATCAGATAATGATTGTAAAGAGAAACTGATGAATATTCAATGCTAATATTGCAATGTAATTCCAATAATTTTAATGGTACAGTTCTTCAAGAGAGCCAGTAACGTGAAGGGAAAATTTTTCAGAACGAGGAAAGTGTTTTAACTATCACTCTCTTTCACAGAGAAACACAAGCAACAGTTGATTTCAAGGAGATTCTTATAGGATTTCTAAAATAAGCTCTCATTATTACTGTACTTATATGTTTAACTGCCACATAAAAGCGTATAGTCACATTTGGCCTAGCTTAATATTGTTCCTCTATATTCTTGCCTATGTTACCGCAGCAAGGGTTACTTTTCTATTGGCCTCCAGTGATGGAGTGTTTTGCAAATCTTTTGTTTCATGACGCAATGAAAAGTAAGTTTGCTACGAAGAGCTTACATACTCATTGGAGTGTTTTCAATTCCACCTCAGACCAGGGGTTTCAAACCATTTCTTCCAGTAGTCCTTGGAATTTCGTAAATTCTCCCTTACCTCCTTTTTAAGACGGAATAATTTTTAAATGCCACCATACCAATACTCTGGGATGGGAGGCTTAAAATGCAAAGATATGATAGCAGAATAGATCTAATGTTACTTCTGAAATACTTCAACAGCATACCATAATCATTCAACCTCCTGGGCTTATAGGAACCCCAAGTTTAGACCACAGTCTTAGAGCCATTTCCACGTATCGAAAGAGCCACATGTGACTCGCGAGCCTCAATGAGCCGTCTGTATTGAGAAATCGTGACGTTGCATCGCATTTTGCAGCCCGAGGGCATAAAGTATCCTTCCTCAAACACGAAGAAAGCTATACCATGGAAATCGGCATTTACACTTCGAGAAAATCGATATCGGAAGTTAAGTTCGCCTAACGGTTCAATTGACCCGATTATACCCCTACTCTTGCCGCCCATTTCCTGCCCTCGGTGCCCGAGGAAGAATTATCCAAAACGCTTTCATTTCCATTCAATCGCATTCACCGAAAGATCATTTCCAAAACAGTCTTATATCCGAAAATTTCCGCATCGGTTACCGCGATGCAATACGGAGCGAGCGGTCTTTCACGCTGGAAAAAGCCCAGGAGAACGTAAATAACGTCCGATTACAAACGCGAGGAATGGGAGTAATCGGCAGGAAATACTAATCTCAAAAATTTCCAGAACTTTTAAATTGAGGGTTCATCACTATCTGAGAAAAATACGCCACCAATTCTTCGAGCGCGTCTCCCGATGCAGCTCTCGCCTATTAACTCTTTCATCTCCTAATCCGAGACCTCTCCCGAAGGATTAATGGAAAAAAGCTCAATCTTGGCCCAAATCTTCTCTCCAAAGCCCGTAATATATGAAGACTTTCCCATCCCCTGATTCATCTTCCTATCACTTGGCTACCATCCCGTTTCCATTGAAAGATTCTCGCGTCGTTTATCCTTCACTGGTTTATTCTTCCTTTCTTCAATATTCATTCTTATCTTCGGATTATACCATTCGTTTGTCCTAAGCCAGCAGCTCATTCAAGCATTTTCTTAAGATGGAGCAGAAGAGATTAATACTGGAGTGAGAATCACCAGGAGCCGACTTCCTATAATCAACAAAAATGAGCACATTGATAGAATGGGTGAGGCAACTGATTGGAGAGTACATTATTTAACTATTTTCAACATTTATCAAATTACAAACCAACAACATAAACGGCAATGGCATGCGTAACTAAGATGGGATTCAAGACCCGAGGGAAGTTCTAGGAAAGGCAGCGGCCGAGATTCGAAATAAGGATCTCAAAGTTGCAAAGTAACCAGTAATCTTTCACTTTATCGACGATACTACGTCAGAGAATGTTCCAGCCAAAACTTGTCGCATACAAATATAGGTCGCTGAATATCTTCAAAGATATAATACCATATATCCTCAAATAAAAAATGATTATTCAGCGATTAACGATAGAGTTAGAAGCAGTTTCTCAGCAAATAGAGCGATGTTTTCCTACCATCAGAAACATTAGCCATTCCACAAATCGTAACTCCCCTAAAATCAGCATCTGGTGCCAGAGTTGGCTCAATTTCCTTTTCCAGTATATTTGGACATAGGAAAAATCTATATATATAAAGCAGAAATTCTGTGGGTTTGTGTGTTTGTGGGTTTGTGTGTCTGTTTGTTTGTCCGCGATTGGAGTCCACACCGTTTGTCCGATTTGCGTCAGATTTTGCATACGTGTTTTCTGAGACCCAGAAGGAAGCACTGTCATATTTTTATTTGATAACTTTGCTAGGTTTGATCCAAGATCATTCAAATAGATTTCCATAAGAAATACATGTAAAGTTCGATTTTATCGGGTACAGACTTTATTTCTTTTGCAAAATAAAATTAGAAGGAATATTCGTATAGGGTCAAAATAAGTATCAAAAGAAGGGAAATTGAATACAGATTCTTATTATGGTCGTAGAATATCGCTTTCGATTCGAAGTTGCGAGAATTTAGATTTAATATACGAATATTTTGTAAAATTTTGAGGTTGTAAACAACCCGTCCCCCTGACGACCAATGCGATTGTTGATTCAGAGTTCAGGCATTTTCTCATAAGAATGCATTTGTATTTTGGCCCATTTAGAAGCAAAAACGATATAAAGAGGATGAAACTTTTCAGAGATCTTAATTATATCAGTCACGAATGATTTGTAGTGATGAATTACAGGGGCAACAAACATGCATAGCACCGTAATAAATTAGTGGAGATGGAGGAGTAACTTTTTATATATCATTTCAGACTCATGAAAATTACACGATTAAAGTTACCAGAATCGGAAGTTGAAAATCTTGCAAACTTACGCATTACTATGAGACATGTTAATAATAAAAGGGAAATTCCATAATGATTCACATTTTTATTATTGATTGTAGATTTCGGCCTGGAACATTGATGAGAAATTTTTGTTTTCGATAACCTGTCCCGTTGGACTAAACTACGAGATGATGCGATATGTTATTTTCTCTTATGTACAAATAGGTATATTATATTTAATTCGACATCTATTTTCCCCGTTGAGAATCAACCGGCACTTCAGCTAGTTCCCTATAAAATATAGTTGGCAATTGGCGATTTACTACTACCAGGAATAATGTTAAATATCTAATGTGTGAAGAAATCCATGCCTTTCATAGTTAGCATTCAAACCCTTAACTCTCAAATATCTATGGCGTCATAAGATAATAAAAACATCTTCGAGGAAAGACATTTCAAAAATTAACCTGGTCCCTATTTAAACCACTCACCAAAACAGTAGCGTTCAATCAGCTTTGATCTTCACGTCCAAATTATCCGACCTAACAGAGAGTAAACGACAAGGCGATGTTTCAAAGATAAATAACGACGTTGCTGCAGCGAGAGAATTTCCTTGGCACGGAACTCCCAATCCCGTAAATCTTCGTATGCGAAAGACCTTGAGCCCTTCACGGATTAACTGCCGATCTAGCTAACATTAAGCTTGCCATTCGACGGACGAAAGTATTTATTAACGTCTTTAACGTAAACATTGGGAGAGCACTTCGAGACCTCTTAACAAACATCTATACTATGCAGTGGAGTTGTACAGAGCAGTCATAAAGTGAGTGAAGCCATCGACGAGAAGGAAAATGTCTTCAGTACGTGTGGCAACCCTTTCAGGCGTGCGGTTCTATGGAACTGAAAGCAGAATGTGTTCTAACATGAGACTAGGTTCAGAAGTGAAGCCTTCGAAAGAAAAATTATCAGTGGAAATAATAATAGAGTGAGTCATTAGTCCCCAGTGTCCCCACTTTAACCTGAATTAATTTTGCTCCGGATACGATAGGTCAAGAAAGTTTATAGCCAGTGCACCATCTAAAAACGTTTACTCGAAATGAAAACAACAGGTTTCTCTATACATATTTCCTAATCATTGAATTTTCCTGCTACATTAGATATGCATATATTTCCTCGTTCTGAAAAAGAATTATGCTATAGTCAGAATGATTCAATTCCCGTAAGTTCATAGATGAATTATATCTCATTGACAATTAAGACAGAAATTGATTGCTAACAATGGAAACTCATTATTTTTTAAGGACATAACTCGTCACAAGATAGTCTATCACTAAGTATATTTACGTTCACTAAAACTACTTACTCAGCTGTTTTCACAACACTCTAATAACTATCCTAATCTTTGGTTTCATACAAAGCCTTTCTCATAATCCTTTATCATTACTTTCTCCAAAATGCTCCATTCTCTCTCAATTTTGACCGATTCAACTGATAACATTTATCACTTTGATGATGTATTTGCTTCTCCAATAGCCAAATCCTAGCATTTTTAAAATGACGAATAGAAATTTTCAACGAAACAAAATGTTTAACATGTTCTACGAAATAAAATCAAACATCAAAATTTTAAGGTTAATTTTGAAGGCGAACGCAGCTGGTTTCATTATTGAGACAGGAAGTTTATTTTCGCATCAAGTTCGTTAAGTTAATTGTCAGATTTCGTAAGCTATTCCCACCTTCCGCAATTACGCAAATTAAATTTAAATTTGCTAACCGTATTCACGAAAGCAATGAATTATCCTAATTTATTTCATATTTTGAGAGAACTCCAACCTTTCTTAACAAGCCTCGAATTTTCCAGTGACCCAAAGATTACCATCAAGTAGCCTAATAAACGAAAAAAAAAAAACGCAAAATCGTTTTCTTGCCGAGCTAATGAAGCAAGAATACGTGTTCCTAACCCTCGCTTCATAATGGCTCACTTGCTGCCCTCTCGGTCAAGTGATACCACGCTCTAAATCATGAGCCGCACGTCCGCTAAAATTACGGCCCCTCCAGCGATCATTAAGGTTCGCTTGCATAGTTAGGCCCGCTTTAGCATGCATGTGTTTTATCACTTCCTCCTCTTTATTGCTGTGTTTCCTTTCCTAGCCGGCGGTCTTTCTCGGTATATAACCTAATTAATTCTAATCCTTTCCCTTTTCCGATCAATAATTCATATCACAATCCTTCTTCCTTTCATTTATGCCTAATTTCAAGTGCGAGGGTCGAAAGTTCGAGTCCTTTCTAAGGTATGGAATAATTTCCAACACAGCTGTCAACTCCAACATACCTTTGGATCACCTATAAGGAAGAAACGTATTAAGTACATTTGGGACACCAAACACTGGTTCAGTATTGGTAGAAAATCATCATCTGCAGAAAATGCCTGTTTTTTTGGATTGTTATTCATTCCAGGAACTAAAAAAATTAGGTGTTATACCCTAATGTACGTAAAGAAAAGCTTATTTAATATAGATGACTACTCCGTTGTAACTGAAACTAATACATCAATTACGTTATCCCCTTTCAGGGTAAGCATGCTACTTTCCTTGTTTATTCACGATAATCTACGTTAAGGGTTGTTATGTTAATAAGGCAAGATTTCGCTTCTTTTAATGCAATTATGGCTCCCAAATCGCCAAGTGGGCAGCGCTTTTGTCTTTGGTGAAAACGGGTCCCGGGTTTGATTCCCTGTGTGAGCTCATACGCGCGAAATGACAACAGCTGCCGAAGCTATAACGCCAACACCAAAATGAAAAATATTCCTGAACCATTTCAGAGGCCCAAGGATAAACAGATGAGAAAAATAGCTGTATGACTGGACAAAATACCTGCCCGGGAAGTGGGAGACCTGGGTTCGAGTCATAGTAATGTCGATATTTTTCGCATCTGTTTAGGCTTGCCTTTCAGGCACACACCTCAATGTGCAAAGATGTCCACCGTATCCTTTCTCTCATTTCTGAGGCATTTATAAACCATTAACTCTTATAAGTAGATGAAGGAGGGACAAGCCACAATGCGTTACAATGTTTATCTTTAGAAAGAGAGATTTTGGCTCTACTTTTCATTTATTTTCAGCCAGAAATCAGATTAACCCATTAGTCAATCACCACCAAATATTTTGTCAAACATTATGAATGATACGCGTATTACCGGCTGAGAAACTTCGCTCTATATTTCTCTATCCCTGAACATATCTTTCGCTTCAGGCACCCCATTTTGGTAGGTCTTCCTCACTCTTTAGCACTTCTCACCATCCACTACTCGAAACTTGAATAAATAAATACATCAATCACGCTATCCCCTTTCAGGGTAAGCATGCTATTTTCCTTGTTTATTCTGGATAACCAATACTAAGGGTTGTTACGTTTATAAAGCAATATTTTACTTCTTAGAATACCTGCCCGGAAAGTGGAAGACCTGGGTTCGAGTCCCAGTCATGTCGCTACTTTCCACACGTGTTATTCCTTGGGTTTCAGCCGCAACGCTTCCGCGCTTAGAAATTTACCTTCCCATAATCCTTGAGTAAATATATTCGCGAATAAAATTTTAATGATCACCAAATCTTGACTACAACTTTTTCCTCTTCTTCCATCCGATACTCCATCGCTAATTATCACCTCTCTCATCATTACGCCTCAATCATTCCTTTCGATCATTCATCCGTACCTCCTCCTCTCCCTTCCCGATCCCTCTTTCGTCTCCCGCTTCCTCCCCATCCCCTCCCTCCACTCTCCCCAGCAAACCCACACTTCCACTCCACCAACGTCCGCTTGAGTTAGCACCGATGTAGAATTTTGATTACTTGGCTGAGGTCCCACGCGACTGAGTGCCCATCCCTCTCCGCCACCGGCATGCACTTCTCAAACTGCCAACCCAACCTCCCCTCGACCGAGATGATCACCCGCTCCGCCCGGGGCGGGTGTCTGCCCAGGGAGGGGGGCGGACGAGGTGGGAAGAGAGAGAGACCGAGATGGATGGCAGGCTCGATCATTCAGAGGGAGAATAATAATTGGAGTAGTTTTTCTCTCGAGGTTTCTCGACGACCATTCTTATTTCGCCGCGCTGATGCGTCAATTTCACGCCAAATGACGCATATTATGATGCGGACTTCGATCCTGAGACGGAATCGCGACCTTGGCGTCACCAGATGATAAACGAGGGCACCTTTGATTTCTATGGTATACGTTGTCGGTAATATTAATCAAAAATGGCTTGATCAATACACCTACGCAAACGTTGAGAAACAAATACATGTTTGAGAATAGTCAAGTTACAAGGACAACAAAGTGCAGACGTGACTTATTCTTAATTTATACAACTAGAAAGAGCCAAACTTGGCCAAGTGTAGCATTACTAAAGAAATTTTCATACAAGGTTTTCGAGGTGTTTCATCCAGTTTATGGGCCTTAACGCCGTGGACTCAACAACTACTATTCGCAAGAGCAAAAAAGGCAGCTCTCAGCGTGAGGAATGTCTTTGTAAAATATTAATCGTGAGAAAAATACAGTCATTAGCTTTAAAAAGGCTGTAACTAGGGGTATCAATGGTACGAAATTATCCAAAAGTTAAATGATTCCCACCAGGTCCGTAGGCAAAATTGTAATTATTCTATTGATGATGATAATAATTAAAAAGTAATCAAAGTCAGAGTGCCACACGGCACATCGCACATACATTAAGAAATGTCCTGTAGTAGAGCAACAGTTAACTGCATTAACTATTAAGGACAGAGGTTTAAGAAGAATGAATAAATCTGGAGTTTATGATGGGAGAACAGGAGCCGGAAATAACCTGTCAATAAAACTGATGTTATCTAGCATAACTTGGTGGAACTCCGTAGAGAAAGAAATAAAAATTCTTTCTTCATAGTTTCCACAATAATGGGGGGAAGCTAAACTTGATGAAAATGCGAAATACTTTTATTTCTTTCTCTATAACCTATCAAGACAACATCACCAACCATCTATAACACCGTTTATATAATAATAGCCATGATAATTCATTTATGATTTCCCCTCTACTAACTGAGGAAATTTCAGCTTGAGCTGTACTCATGAGTTCTCTCAAAATTAAAAAGACTTCACCGGTTGCATGCTGCAGTAGAGCCAGTAAACCCTTCAGACACCAAGATACCATACGAAATTAATCACATAAACGCGGTCGGAAAAATTTTCCTTGCGATAAAACGTGCGGATAACCGCTTATTTATAATATATAGCTATTTAACTTTAATATATAACTTTTTAACGAGTTAGACATATTGGTGGGCACCTTACCATTCTGCGCAGGCACACGCATGACGACTTGCTAAAGAAAGAAGATCGCACTTCGAAAATAGAGATAAAACAGCAAAACCAACAGCTCTGAAGATGAAACACGACGACAAAGACTCACAGATCGAAGCGCAGATACCGCGAACTCTTTCATGATCGTAATTACTCCCCATCTCGGACGGGACACAAATCATTCCTTCGCGCCGCCGAGATTAAACGCGGGATGAAACGATAGAAATTTCGAGTCAAATTAGTTCTTCGCAATTCTCCGCGCGAGTAGCGGCACTTATATATGAGGAATTTATCGAGCCATGTCTTTCAGCGAGAAATCTCCCCAACCTCGAAACGCCTACAAGGTTTAAACGGAGGAATTTGCGGGAAAAGAATAGATGAGCACGGAAGATTACCAGCGAAGAGGCCGTGATGGCAGTTCTCCGAGGAGGCGGCGCGAGGGATGGGTTTTCTGGAAGGGGAGAAGTAAAGATAGATAACTCATTAAGACTGAGACACTTCTTTCGGTTTCGGTGAGGTTTGCCCGATGGAGAATTCCCTGGAGCGAAGGGAAGCAAGATTGGGAGAAGGCGTGGGGAACGAGCGGCGCAAATAGAAAAGCTCTCTTTCGAGGATTTGTGAATGGCGTCCCGGATTCTGCACCAGAATTCTCGACACTACTAATTGACGTGACTGGTTAAAACGAGAGTTTGATGGGCGACTCCAGTCGCGGGAACCTCGAGAGGCAGGACTCGGTTGGGTGTGACAGAACGCGAAGTGGAGTGGGCCGATCGGAGAAGGTGTTTTAGCCAAAGGTGTGGGCGGAGAGGTAAGTGATGAATGGAGTCTGGAAATTAAAAGAAAACGCATTATGGCGGAATGCTGTCGCACGTGTCTTAGCACGTAATGAAGCCCATTTTCGAGGGGCTGCTACGAAGGATTGTGAAAATATACTATATTATTTTTATATTATGAGCTATTTGGTTAACGTCTACTTTCTTGCAAAACATTTGGACGTAAAATATCATATAACGGTTAGTTTTAGACGAAAATGCTTGAATCTTAAACGAATATTGAACGGAAGAGAAAGGTTCAGCAGTGTCCGGGATTCAAATCCCGGTCTAAAACTAAGGGCTACTGTTTTTGTAGTAACGCTAGCCAATTACTAATGACCAACATTAAGAGTTTTCAGAAGGTTAGATAATTAATTAATACTTTGAGACGACTACCTAAAGTAGTAAACAAATAATTGTTGGCAATTAGAGACGTGATACTGGTAACACAGATGAGCCGTGCAAAGTAATGTCACGTATTTGATATTACTGGCAATTACTCTATTCTTTACCTTACAGATGGAGTAGAAATAGCTAGCTGAAGAATAATTTATATATAATCGCGAATCATAAAAAAATGTGATTATGATTTGGGTATCGTTTCATCTTTGAAAGAAAATTTACAAGGAAATCAACAATTTCTACAACCAAATCTATAAAATTAAAGGCCTTTTTTTTAAAGATGTGAGCGTGTCTCAGTGGAGACGAACCGTGATGCGACAAAAAAACAATGATAACTCACCTTACACTACGGATGTGTATCATAATGTGATCAAATTTGAGTGGGTCACTCAGAAAGAATAATATCACTGACTAAAAGGTAGGGTTTAAATGCATGAATCTACCTGCAATACACTACTTTTGGAGGCTCTCAAATTGAAATAGGATACGAGATACTTTCAAAGAGCACTACGTTTTCTTATAATCGTTCTACACCCAAATTAACAGCCGGTACATTCCCAAGGACGCCGATTTGAAAGAAACACGTTTTTGTGCAACTCTTGGACGGGATTTCAACTGTAGACAAGAGAACGACTGTGTCACGAATAGCACATTGCAGGTAATAAAACCAGAGTCATGCAGACAGGGTGTGGAATGCTAAGTCCACACTCTAAAAAGTCCTCAGAAAGATCGGGTGGCTGAAGTGTAAGGAGGATTGCATCCGCGACTTTTAAAAGATGTTGGATCTCACCCAACTTCCTTCTCGGCATCTGTAGAAACTATAGGAATTCAGTCCTTCCGAAGGGGGTAAACTTTTTCAGACAGTTTCCCACCTGTGTCTCTGCTAGTGTGGTATTTACCGATATGGATTTCAATGAGCAATATTGTCGCGTGAAAGACTTCAATTTTTCATAGATTAAAAAAAGAATAGTGGAACTGATATTTTAATTTGTTTCAATGTATGGCATCATCATCAGGTGATCATCTGATGATGATGCTATGCATTGAAACATAGGTTGCGAGTGTATGTATGTATTTTTGGTGTTGTATAAATTAAAATATCAGTTCTACTATTCTTTTTATTATGGATTACCACCAAGTAAAGGCCAGAGTTCATAGATCAAAGAATGTAATTGGAATATTTGTATAAAAATGTAAATGACAATAATTGTCTCCCTTTACAGCGTAGCAACGTCTTAGGGAGTTAGCAGGTAAAATTATTAGAGCCTAACGGCATGAAATTAAGGTAGTGGGGTATGAATTAATTCTCCTCTAACCGATTTCGCATGAATGGTGCTGCTTGATCGATCAAAAACGGGTGCTTACAAGTCTAGCAATAAATTGTTTGATAAAATATTAATTATCATTAATAAGCCTGTATAATGAATCTAGTTAAATGTAGCGATGAATACTTTATTTGAATAACTGGCACTGCCTAGCTCAGTTAAACACCTGTTCTCCTTCTTCATCTTCGACGTGAATTAGAAACCGCCGTTTTACATAGTGATTGCCAGTGAAATTCAATTGAAGGATAAATAAAACAAATCACTGGATGAGAAGCATTCCATTCATTTGCATCAGACCTATTAGTAAATTGGCAGGCTATAACTTTTCCTTCCTCAATTCGAGTAATTGTAGAAGCTGAGTTAAGGCTGAAATTTCATCATAAGATATACTACCCTTCGCATTCCATGACTGCAAACTTCTTAAGGAGATATCATTAATCCTGGTTATAGAATATTATTGATTAATCCAGAAACAATAAATTAAGAAACTAGTTTCTAATCGCTACGCCTTGAAATAACTCGGAAAAATGTTCTTTATTAGTGCATTAAATTTTGAGAACTGTCTTCGAATACTTATTAACTATCAATTAAGTTTTAACTACTAAAAAGAGATGGCTAACTGAACATGGATGACTCTAGGGAGATAAAGTATCGTAGAATAAAGCTGAATTGAATGTGAAATGGTTAAGAAGGAAGAACCTGAAATTAACTTCCTATAACTATAAACGGCTAAATATTATATTTCTTATGCAATTTTCGCATATTTAAACATTAGCCTTCAGTTTATAGTATAAAACTAAATTCCGACACAGAGAAAAATTTATAACGAACTGTGAAGAAGAGAATAATGGAGTTTAAGCTCCCATTACTAATGACGCATCAACTGATATCAACTACAATTATAAGTAAACAACAATGAAAAAATAAACAATATAAATCAGTGACGTCCTGCCTTTGAAGTCAGAGAGGCACGCAAAGAATTAAAACATTCGTGCAGGACATCTAAAACTGAATCAGACAACCCATATTCTGAATCAATCAAGTTATAGATAAATATGCGAAAACTATTTACGCCAAAAACTTTTACACGTGAAAAACATCTAAGCATATATAAAAAAACATGTTAGCAGAAAACTTAAGTAGCTATTCAAAATTCAAATAATACAGCAATTTCGAAAGAAGTAAAATTTCAATGGGCACTTGAATAATGCGTTCGACACATTACACCCATTTTATTTATGGATACAAGTTTCTGAAATTCAAATTTATTTACATTGTAAAATTAGGAAGGTCGGCATTCCAACCCGCTGGCTATATGGTGGACAACCATGATACAAATAAAATAGTTTCTGGAACGGGATATGCTTGCTCAGGGGCGGCGAATCTCGATTCAAAGAAAGATACCAAATGCAGATGAAGAACCAACCAGTCAATCTCCCGTGTGCTGTAAAGAAGTATCCAGAGGCGAGCCCCTCGATTTTCTATTAACTCCCGAATCGTCACGAAATAGAGTGATGTAGAGGAGAGAAGAAATGTGGAAAATGGATGGAATAATCTCCTCTCATTCAAAGGCAATCTAGACTCGATCCAAGAGGGCAATTCCTCCTCTAATTTTCACCACCGACACCGCGGCATCGCATAATCTCGCGGAAGGCGCGTTGGCATATGAATGGCAGGAAGTGAGTGGGCACAGGAAAGGTAGAGGAAAAAGGAAGCGAGGAATGTGCGGAGATGAAGGAGGAGATGAGGAGGAGATGGGATGGGAGATACTGAGATGAGGGATTCGTGGGTTGGGAATTCCCTCGAAGAAAATGGAATGGGAAGTAACAGTTGTGCCCAGAAAGAGGGCGTATGAGTGAAAGATTACAAGGGAAGAGGATATGAACAGAGGGAAGGAAATAACACAGGGATGTTAAGGGATAAATAAAAGGATATTAGTATGAAGAGGAAATCCATTGAAATCCGTGGGATGGATCAATTGGAGGTTTTTCTAGGTCAAATTCTTCTCGCTAAGAAAAATAGAGATTTAATTCAAAAGGAATTCTGGTGTTCGTATTTTCAAATGCGATTAGAAAGCTGAAGCAATTTTTCACTAATGAGCCCCCGCCGGGAATCGAACCCAGGGCCACTTTCGCCAAATGCGAATGCACTGCCCACTGGGCTGTCCAGGAGGAGGGAAGCTCTGATATTTTATTCACTGCGATTCAAGAGCTTATCTGAGTTTCTAACAAAATAATAAACTAATAAAATTCGATTAAAAGCATTGATTACGAGCACGGGAAGTAGAAAAATAGAGGAGTGAATTGAAAAATCATCAGTTTTAAGATATGACATAAACATGGCAGTCAATGTGTAATCCACACAATTAATATCTTACGATACTAGCCAGGGATTAGAAATAATTTACGGTACAAAACAAGGCAAACCGAACTAATATGGAATCAATGTTCATATTCATAGATGTGAAATGAACAAACTTATCAATAGTTCTTAAACTAAGAGAATACAGTTCTATTCAGACAGTTACACTTTCTACGCCTGCATCCTCGTGATGAAAGTATTATTGAGATATTGTACTATTGCTTAAAGTGATTCTACAGATGTGGTCATTTTGCACATGTGGGTCTCCACCGCGAATCGATCCTTGCGCCGCTTTCACCAAATGCGAACCAGCTACCCACTTAACTATGCGAGGGCCCATAAAACATTATTTTTGAGCAAGGAAATAGATGGAAAATAACGTAGAAAAACATAGTACGTAACAAAATTACTGAGGTAATTGAGAGGAGAGGAAAGGAAGAATGATTAAAATAAGAACCAAGTAAAAATCGCAAAAACTTACTTCCGAAAAAAAAACATTGCGAAAAGAGGTGAGGTGATAAAGAAAAATCAACGGGTCAGAAAACATGTCGCGCAGCATGGAGAAACTACAATCCAACAATAAAATGGATAGGAAAATCAGAAAAAATCGGTTGGTATTCTGTATTGAACAGCGCAGTGAAAGACGCGTATTAAAATTGACAGGAGAAAGTAGGTTGGAAGAATTTATTTATCCTTGTTGTGGGAAAGATCTTAAGTAAATAATCCCAATGGCGGACTACAAACACGTAAGAATAAAAGACTAGCAACTCCGGCTTGAAACGGTAGTCAAAGCCGAATGATAATTTAAAAAATTTTTATAGAAGACACTTGATGGGAAAATCATAAAAGAAAACCTGCGGAACATTCGAAACGAAGGAAAAATACTTAAAATACTTTAGAATCGAAATAAAACATAGTTTTAAAAAGAGCATATTGTCAGTGAGGTACGTAGAGGAATCCCTAATTAATTTATAGTTCAATTAATTTGTTAGATACCGAAGAGGGCATAATGCTGACAATCTCAGGGACATAGGAGTGTGGAAACAGCATACCTATTCTTAAATGGAAGAATATAAATACGATAGACAGCTGTTTATTCAAATATAAACTACGTAACAAACATTTGTAATGGCATTTTATTAAATTAAGCTGTTCTGGTTCTAATGTCAACTTAGCTGTAACCAAAGCGCAAATAAAAGATAATAATTTTTATTTTTTTCTTTCCTAATGCATATCCTACCCTCTTTTAGCGTCTCTCCACAACGTCGGTTTTTACTCCATTGAGTTGGGGAATTTCTTTTCCAAATATAGAACTTCGATATTTCGAAACTGGCAAATAGGTTCTTATGGAGGAGAGGCCCTGACCTAATCCTGATTAAAGAAAGGCTTCGATGTAGATACGCATTGGGAGCTTCCGCGTACCTTGTGGCTGCCATCTCTCCAAAATCACCACCACTCGAAAGTAATGAAATCAATTGAAAAACCAACGTTAGAGACAAGCGAATTTTCTATTATAGCAGCAGATAATGTGAGGGAATTCCTGGAAGTTTACCCCCGTTTCCTCAAAACGAAAGCGGTTTGTGCATGGCCAATGAACCCGGTCACCCATTTGACGCGCAATTCGACCGGCGAAAGGGCGTCTAATGATTGTCTACAAGCGCCGTCTGCATTTCCAACGTCTACGCCTTCGCTCGTGCGTGTGACCCACGAGACGGCGCTGAGGTCGACCTTGACTTGCACGCGCACATCGTAAGTGCAGCGAATAGCGTAATTAAATGAGCTACACGAGTTGGCGAGGGGGAATTAAGTGAACTAAGATGGGGAAAATGGAGGAGAAGCAGGGCTTTGTTAAGCTAAGAAGAATCGATACGTAAGGTCCACGGAAAGGATTGGGGGAACTAACAGTAGTATAACTCATTACGTTCCCTTAGGTTCGGGAATGTCATTAACGTCTAGTCTCGAAAGATTACTCCTGTTGTCTCGAATCCAAAGAAAAACTTGAAGGAAATGAAAATTACTTGACCCACGTATTTAAGATTTAGAGGATTTCGACGTTAAATTTAAAACAAATTTCAATATAGAGTATAATCAATTCTTTAAACAGACTGAATTTAAGGTATGTAAAAGGATTAACACTTTCACAAATTTTCTAGAAGGATTTTTAAAATTCTCTACTGGTTTCGATGCCGAGTTGCTCTTTACATGATGGATGGGTGGGAGTACCTCTAGAAACGGCAGTTGCCTTTTTCAGTTTTACACCCATCCAAATGTATAGTCCTGATATCGGAACATGAGGCAGTGAAGACCTTATTTAGCTTTTTGTAATTTTGGAGTCAATTTATTATTATATATTATATATTTATTATTATATATTTATTTTATATAGCCTTATCTATTATAATATATAATATAATATATTATATATTATAATAGATAAGGCAACAACATACTAAATTACATATTTAAACCCTTTAGCGTCTTGGGTGTATCCCGCTCCGCTAAATACCCAAACAAACAATATGTTCCAGCTAATGGCGATTAATTAAATACACCTTCTAGTAGAAAGTTAAACATGGGCCATCTAAACTCAAGATACATTAAATGATGGTTAGAGGTCCAATACAGTTAGGACCAACCTTTGGCAGCTTATGATTCCTACTGAGGATTGAAATTCCAAAGTTGGAGTGTATCTCTTTTTCGAATGAAAAAACGGACAGTTTAATAACTTCACTTGCCTTATATTATATCATAATCTACTTTTCCTAACAAAGCGATCAGGAGATGAATGAAAAATTAAACACCTAATAGTACTAAAATAACTATAAATTTCAGCTTCTGACCTCAGGATATGAGTACATTTCTTCTACATTTTTTTGGAAGAGCTTCGTCCCAGATTTTTGTCCCTTAACCCTCTGATTACGATAAAGGTATTAGAGCTTGTCTAAGAACTAAGTACGTATTTCAGCAATTAAGAGAGGGAAGACTAGAAAAGTTTAGATGTCACTATCTTATTCAACCCTAGATGAGTAAGTGGTTGATATTTTAAGGCATGCTGAATGTAAGAATGGAGCGAAAGAGAAAAGATTTGTTGTGGATAACGCTCACACGTGAAATTCTACACATCCATTAGCTGTCGGAAAAAAATTCCAAATTTGCATATGAGACGCTGAACATGATAAAACGCAAAAGAGGGTCTATTTGCTTTGGGCTGCTTTTGGTCTGACAATAAGTGAAATAAGCCATCTGTTATGTCCTGTTCTAAATGAAAGCAGGAATTTGCAATGGCAGTGCCAATCCGATGAAGTGGAAAAAGTACCACATATTTTCTTCCAAAGTCAAAGATCGTTTTGAGTTTTCGGAGAAATAAAGAAGCAAAATGTTTAAGTAAATTCACAACATAAACAAGTTGTTATGTGCGAAGATCAGAGTAGCAATTTCTGCGTTTTCTTATAACTATCCAAAAAAATATATTATTCCGCTAATAAAATTAGGAAACATTTAGCAACGGTCATAAAGTAGCATAATCTTAGTACGTAGATGAAGAAGCATAGGTCCGTTTGAAATATTCAGCAGACAATTTGAGACCCGGGATGCAATTTGCAGATTCAACGGAAGAGTAAGAAAGTATTACTAATTTTTAGTGTTCCTGATTCAAATTTCTTTTGGTTTCTGACACAGAAACATGAGCTATCAACAATCATGGAAGGATCTAAGAACATACTAGCAAACTGAGGAGGATAATTCTGTGCAACGTAGGATATTAATAAAAACAATAGCAATGATAAAACGACTTTATTTCAGACCGAGATTGAGTCTAGTTATTCTCTTCTTACATCTAACCCTGTCATAGAAAGATCTAAAGACAGGGCCTTAGGGTAAAAAGAAAAAAAGAAGGAACAATTAATGTGAAGCTACCAAGGCCTTGCTTCCTTAAGTAATAGCCTGATTTGAGGTTTTTCATCTATGTTATTCAATGTGAAAAAGGCAGTAATTCAATACCAATTAACGGATAACGATCCTTGAAAAATACAATATAGCTCTCAATTTTTGACTGTATATCTGTGAAAGAACAAGTGCATTCCTTTTCATATAGGTACTTAAAAAAATTTACAAAAGTATTCTAAGATTCGTTGAAAATAATTTACAATCAAATCCAAATCAGTCAACATTAGCTACTTCACCTTAATACAACGACAGTTGAGAGCAAGAAAAGTCGTTAGATTCCTAAAATTGCATACCAGCTCCTTAACTTGGACAGTTGGTTATTTTTTGCGCTTCATTAGCTCATTCGAAAATCTTCTGAGGGCACTCGGTGTCAAATCTGAGCCTGAGGTTAAGTGGGAACACGCTCCTTGTTTACTCCATTATTCAAGAAAGGAAAAGAACTCTCCCGCTTAATAATCATGCAATGATAAATATATTATTCATCTTCATTCTCCTGTGAAATCGCCATGCACGTGCTACTGGGAGAAAACTCTCGGAATATTCTCACTCTCAATCTCTTTGAGTACGTCATCCTCGTTGAAATACAAACATTTACGTCACCTTGCGTTAATAATTGAGGGTATAAAAGGAAAATAGAGGTCCTTAATACGGTATGAAAACAGGTGTTTCTGCTCAAGCGATGACAAATACTTCTCACTCATCCTTAATTAGCATACGATGAATTATTTGTCAAATTATACACCGAGCGAAAGCCAAAGTAGTCTGGGCGTACTGTCATTCAAGATGATACCAGCAAAATCAATTCATTTTCCCTTAAAATGCATATAATCTTCCTTATATTTGAAACATACATAATCATATCTATAAGCACCTGATATAATACCCATAATGACTAAAATATTTTCATATAATATATGCAATGAGCACTTGTTGCAAAAACTCTTTCTCGAGTACATGATAAGGGATTCTACATGTTTATTTTCTCTCAAACCTAAAAATTATGATTAAAAACATGATTGGCTGATTAAGAAAAACCTGCAGAAACATAAATACTTAACAAAATAGAGTTTATATTTTGGCAACTATCTCTTTTATTCTATTAATATTCTCTCGAACTTTTTCCCAGTCAATTCACTCATAATTATTATTATTAGTATTATACTCATTAGTATAAAAAACTGTTTTGTTTTGTATTTCATACTCATGTTTATTTCTCCTTCTGTACGTTATAGTGATGCCTTTTGCTGCTGAGCAATATTTTTGTATTTTTTTCTTTTGTATTATCTATGTAATTTTTTCTGCTCCATGGGAAGATCCCAGAGCAAATTAAGAATTATTATTATTATTATCATCATCATCATTTTCCGTAATATAAATCTATGTGCTATTGATTCTTTTTAGGTTCTTGTTTTAATTTATTTAATTGATGTTTCAGGATTGCTAAGATTCGATATAATTGGCAATTTATGACTATTTTAGAATCTCGTCAAACAAATAAAAAATATATAAAATAAGATTTATATATTTTGCGATACCTTTTATAACATCCTTTTGAATTACCAATGTTGAATAACCGCTATATTAGAAATTAAAGAACTGAAAATAAATCATCACCTTGTTTCACCAAATTAAAAATATACTCTTCCTAGTGCAAAGAATTAAAATCCATCCCATTTAGGCTCCGGAATATCTGGTATATAAATATGCAATTCAAGTAGATAGCTGGATACCTTCGTAAAGGCAAAAAAGGAAAATATGCATCGATGTCGCAGGAGTCAATCCAAAATATTTGTCATTTCCCTCAAAATCCTTGTGACCCGGCACTAACGCACCGTGAGCATACAGAAAAGTGCGGAAATACATTCTTCGAAAAAGGGACACTAATTTATTCAGTGCGAATCCTCGCTGCTACGACGAATAAAATTTAAAATATTTTACTTTCCACAGCAGTCCGCGAGAATTTAAACAGCATAAATGTTGAAGTGAAATGTAACCACCTTTGCCTAATCTCCATAAGTAAACTACCTCTTGTTAAAATCTAATTCGCCAAATTAACATGGCATGCGATAAACGTCAACATAATCAAACTTTAATCACGAATTTCAACCCAAGAAAAGCTAGCAGAGATAAAATAATTAGTGCGTACCTTCTGCGAATTACTGAAAAAACCGTGAATTTCCAAGAAAATGCGAAACCGCCTGAAGTGATGTTCGTCGAAACTAAAGAAAACTCTTTGTGCTAAAAAGTTCCAATACTGAATGCGGAGGAGATTATTGATTCGATAAGCAATCTCCCAAATATTACCAGATGTCCCTAAAACAAAGCAATAGCTCTTTCAAACAATACTCAGTTTGATTTGGCTCCAAGTGATATCGGTTACAGTAGAGAATACTCTAACACTAAAGCGCAAACTTTATACTGACGTCACTGGTATAACTATTTTGTCGCATTGAAATATCTTTAAAATGAGTGGTAGGTTAATTGGAGGAATGAATGGGATAAAACTACCACAGGTGAAAGGCCTTCAGCTACGATTTTTGAGTCATTCAAACCATTTTGCATGTCAAAAATGTGGTAAATATTTAAAACAATTTTCATTCGAATCTCCGCGATCCCAGACTATCGGGTGGTCCCCTTGTTACTCTAATAATTTTAACTCACTTCTGTGACAATGATTGAAGTCCTGTTTCAGTAAAGAATCGTGGCGAATTCTTTTGCACCTAAAGAGGGATCTAATAAGACTCTCTTTATTTTATTCCTTGGTCATTTTACCTGGATTTAGTCGAAAACTTTTAAAAAAATGAAGAGATTAAAACGCATCACTTTATGCAAATTTATTATTTTGTCCTAAATGAAATATGCATAAATAAGTGTTCAACTTTTCGGTAGGTTAATGTGCCATAATATTCCCCACTCAATTCCCCATTTCTTTCGCTTCCTGATAACTTACCCCACCATCTATCATCTTTTAACTTTTCAATCCCCCTGCTTTCCTTTAATTCTACCCTCAAATACATACTTTAGCAATCCCTCTCCTCTTAATATTTGACTCACCTATTTCCTCTGTTGACGTTTAGTCGCTTCTATTAAAACCTCTCCTCCCCGACCAACTCTATTTCCTATTTCTACCAAACCAACTTACTTTTCCCATTCTACGCCATACCCACATCTCGTAGGTATCTTTTGATGTCCTCCTTTCGTAAAGTCCACGTTTCAAACCCATACAGCAAATAAATCCCCACCAAGGATTTTATCAATCTTTTCCTTATTCCTTTATCGAGAACTCAAGTCATCAGTTCCCTTCGCTTCGCAAGAGCTTCCTTGGACATTTAACGTAAAAAAGATGAGTGCTTAACCTTCATGGAGACGCTCCCTTTGACAGTTGCCTCGTCGCCTCACCTATCACACGACTTTGTGGTAGCATCAAAGTAAGATAGAATTAGAATAACGTCGATTGTATTTTACACACGTAAAACCAACGAATAGGCGCAAGTGTGTAAAGCTATCGGCCCGAAAGCTGGTTGTATCAAAAACCCTGCAACGGTGAATGAGGTATACTAGGCAAAATGAGGAGTGAGATAATTGCAGAAAAAATTCATAACAAAGTTTGGAGCGTTATAAAAGGTCTCAGACGACTCCGAAACACCAAGATCCACATTCCTCTTACGGATACAACAACGAGAAATGTTAGATAAAAAGTCTAAACGAGAAAAGCAATCGAAAATAGCTTTACTTTAATTGAAACCAGAGGAAAAACTATGATGGAAAGAGTTAAAACTATGAGAGGAAAGGCTTCGCGGAACGTTTACGGGCCCAAACGCTGCGGATGATAAGCAGCAAAGAGTGTATTGCCATCTCTAACAGCCCTGGAAGCCCTCCGTGCAGTGGTATCCTTTACGCCAACAGTTCACGTGTAAGAACCAAAACAAAAGGATTTTACAGCATCGGAGCGGCGCTCTCCCACACCATTCTCTCGTTTCTCCCGTGCAGAAAGCGACGCCAGTTCCAAAGATCAGAGGGAGTAAACACACACACAGTGGTCTCTCTTCTTACATATCCGGTGGGATGGAGAGGAGGGAGCGCGGAACGACGTCGTTGGGAGAGGGGATAGGCAGTAAAGAGACCGATGTGTAAAACGCGCTGAAGGGCCTGTGAAGATATAATGGTAGCAATAGAGAAAGGGTGGCGGTGTTAATGGTGGGAGGGAAGGGGAGATTTTCTGCGCTTGCATCGTGATTTAAAACGGCATCATCGACCGCTAAAGGAAACGGCGGATATGACCTATAAGAGAGATGCTTCGCTTAATGACGAACATGTTGGAAGTGGGCGTAAGGAAAGTACTTAGGGAGAAAATGCCGACGATGGGAATGACGGGAAACTTTCACGCTGACGCCCATTCCTTTTTCATTCCACTGTTAATCTATTTATGTTTTGGATAGAGGAGAAAGGCTGGATTCCATTTTCCATTACGCGGATCGAATCGCTTAATCTTTCAAGAGAGAAAAACTTTACAAACGACCTTTATCCTTCGCTATACAGCGGAGTGATTTTCGTAGAAAATTTTATAACTAAAAATAGAAAGCGACTTCTTTCGTTAAAATTTAGAATCTTCTTAAAATGGAAGATCTTCCTAAACGGAACAAGGACTTGTGAAAGTACACAATAAATAGAATTTGGATATAATATCGATATTTTCCGAGTAGTGATATCACATATTTTAACCCATTGTAGTTTGATCTACTTATATTTCCAGTATCCTTAGAAGAAAGATTTTGCGGATAAGAGAGGAATGATGGAAAAATGTCTTTGCATTAAAAATTCCATTGACAGAGCATTTTCAATGAGGGACAATTTTGAAATAAAGAAAAAAATAAGTGAACAGCTAATTACATTAGAATGGTTTTAGGAAGCTTATTCGTGCAATCGTATCAGATATACAGCTTTTTCGGCTGCAGAGTACGATTGTATATCTGGATAAAGCAAAATATCCGCCGGAGCAATCAACAGACAATTTGAGCATCATTTTCTGCTATCTACTATCTTAAATCGCAACATTTTCCCCGAGCGGATCAAGTGCAGGAGACTCAAAAAGTTACGTGTAAGCCTCATTTTAAAAAGGTTCATCATCAAGATAACCTAGATAATTTCCCAATTTTATCCTTTCTTCTCAAGCCATTAGAAGAAAGAACGAGAAAACGATAGGAATCCCTACCGCAAAACCCACCGAACGCAGCCTTTCGAGTCACCCGTAACGTCACCGTTACACGATATTAGAAAATGGCTAAATCACTGGTGACCTACCCGCAGACAGGATCTTCCTAATTGCAAAATGAGGCTCTGAAACGCAGCCGGCTGAAAAAGGAGTCGGCGATGAAAAACTAAGATTTGGGAGACGTTAAAGCGGAATACAAATGTAGAGGAGTTCTAGGGTGGCAAGAATAGCGGCAGTGAGGAAGGGGAGGGAAAAGATCCTAGAGGCGAGACGCTTAACTGGATTAAGGAATCGGGAGAATGCGGAATTTGGGGAGCTACTACTGCGCGGCGTGGGGGGAGAAGAGGGGGAACAGATTGCTGAGAAAGGGAAAAGAAAAAAGTTGAGATGAGATGGGGAAAGAGGAGAGTGTGAGAGGGGGGGAGAGAGAAGGGAAGAGGAAGGAAACGGAAGTAAAATATGGAAGTGCCGCAAAAATGTGAGGCAAGTACACGTGACGTGGAAATGGAGAAGATGGCGATATAAATTGAATGGCTATTCAATCAAAATAAATAATGCTACTAAGATGAGTCTAATAAAAGATTGACATTATGCTACTTTACTGTCTTGGAAGTACAGCTCTTGCTAAAGCTTATGGTAAGACGAAGTGGAAAGTGGTTTAAGAGGAAATAAAAGGAAATTGACACTTGGGAAAAATGGAAGAACGGTGCGTAAGAGCAGCCCTAACCCCCACCGGAAACTCTTTTTAGAGAGTGGACTCTTCCCTATGTTAGAACTTGGGGAAAATACACCACAGCAAGAAAACACCCACGAAAAGAGAAGCGCAAAAGACCTGCGAAACCTACTGATAGTTAACCAATATTTAAGGAAAAGACAGGTTAAATCACATTTGAAATGTTAACTAAATGGTACATACATATACATTATTTCATAAGAGGACAAAACAAATAGAAATAAATTGTCGTAAAAATCAGAAAAGAACATAATAATATAACAACGGTTACAAAAGAGTTTAGTATAAAAGACTCACCTATTTCCTCTGTTGACGTTTAGTCGCTTCTATTAAAACCTCTCCTCCCCGACCAACTCTATTTCCTATTTCTACCAAACCAACTTACTTTTCCCATTCTACGCCATACCCACATCTCGTAGGTATCTTTTGATGTCCTCCTTTCGTAAAGTCCACGTTTCAAACCCATACAGCAAATAAATCCCCACCAAGGATTTTATCAATCTTTTCCTTATTCCTTTATCGAGAACTCAAGTCATCAGTTCCCTTCGCTTCGCAAGAGCTTCCTTGGACATTTAACGTAAAAAAGATGAGTGCTTAACCTTCATGGAGACGCTCCCTTTGACAGTTGCCTCGTCGCCTCACCTATCACACGACTTTGTGGTAGCATCAAAGTAAGATAGAATTAGAATAACGTCGATTGTATTTTACACACGTAAAACCAACGAATAGGCGCAAGTGTGTAAAGCTATCGGCCCGAAAGCTGGTTGTATCAAAAACCCTGCAANCGGAATAGCGTAGACGAAAAAGAAGTGCCTGGAGGAACACCAGCTTGAGGAGAGGGGCAGCAAAAGAAATATACTGGGAGAAATGAACAAAAAAGGCAGCACCGGTGGAGTGAGAAACGATGGAGAAAAGAAATCCACGACTAAAGCATATTGCGCGGTCAACCTCGACGACGAATTCGCCCTGAACTCCGGCGATTCTTAATTCAAATAAACGAGCGGAATTTAGGTTGCGTTGGCTTGAGTTCCGCACTGCACTCGGCCGTGAAGGACTTAATTTTTAGCAGATCGAGCTGGCGGTGCGAAACGTGAACCCCGCGGCGCGGGAATTGAGGAGAGAGATGAATGCGAGAGACTTTCAAAAGATCACGAAATGCGGCGTTTGGGATTAGCCGGATTTTCGGTTCCTCGAGCGGAGACGACGAAGCGTTTTCAAGTACTCATTTCTCTCTACTCATTTCAGTTAAACTCTTTCCTCGGGGAAAGCTTATCCGTTGATTGGAAGACGTTCATTTATTGCGACAATGGTTGCGGGGAAGAATTTAACAGATCAGTGCTTCATATGCACATGATCGGAATAGCGAAACATGTGGGAGTAGACACACATATTCGAAGGAACGACTGCATAGCCTTACAGAATCATTGAAGTATTACAGTACAGAGAATCGCGTGGTAACGTTAGTGAACGAAATACTTGTTGCGGGAAATCAGTCGACCGCTTCGGAGATGTGATACCGTCACGTTTTCGACAAAGTGGACTGCAAATATGGATGAAACACTGCAATGCGGCTCATCATGAGTATGAATACAAGAGATAAATAAACGGTGACGATCAAAAGCATACCTTTTGCTGATGGGGGAAAAATCCCGATACAGCCTTGACGATCTCTTCTTACCACTCGATGATTAACCAAAATAGGATGTTGCATATTAGCTGAAGAGGATTTAATTTAGATCCCATTAAGTTAAATGGATAATGATAATAAAACTGAATGCAGGTTGCAACTGTTGCGGTATTCGATGCCGCTGGTGGGTCAGAGAGTTGCTTAATCTGATAATAATTAGAGTTGCTGTTTTAAATAATATTTTAATAAAAACCAATAATAATTCCAGATATATGTAAACGACAGGATTATTTCCTAAATCGCATTAGTTACGAATATATCACATTCATGATGCATAATGGCTAAAACGTTATCCATTTTGCACGGTAAGTACTCAAGTATTTAAAGCCTTAACCTTCTACAATGTTTTGATATTCGATAAATGGCAACCAGATATAATTATTATAAATGTATATATATTTTTCCTAACTTCCTCAAATTATTTTCACGCTGGTAGAGAGATTAAGTTACAAAATAGAGGAGTTCACAGAGAAATAAAAGAAGTTACTTCTATAGATAGTCCTGCAACATAGCACGTTGCTGCATACTGCGCAAAGAATTTTCATTCCATAAAACGAGACAAAATGGGTCTGTAACACCTTCAGAAGCACGCGAACAGAGCCTTCCGCCATTTGAGAAGCTCCAAAAAGCTAAAAAAAATAAAAACTCCTACCGAAGGATAGAGAAAACGGTAAAAAGAGACGATCGCCAAGCGCGCGAGAGCATATTTGGCTCTTTTGCTCAGGAGCGATGTTCCCCTTCGTGAAATGCTCCTCTATGCAAACGATCCTGGGGACCGCTGTAAGAGGTTGCCAAGCAGCAGACGAGGTAAACCTTCATGTACGACTACTGGGTATAAATCTCAGGGTTATGGAAGGGATTGAGCGAAGAGGGATTGAGAGAGAGCGGGAGGGGATCTGTGAGGGGAGAATCCGGCCGCGACCTGCATCCTCATTAGCAGCAAGCCGTTCTGAATTTTGCCGAAGAGGGGGCACATGCGGGAAGGAGTCGGGGCGTTGCGGAGGATGGAAGCACGGCAGAAGGAGCTATTGGAAGAAAGGACTCGAGAAGAGCGTAAACAGGGAAAAACATATTGATCTGACACTTTCATGCCTTAATTTTGTGCGTAAATCAGAGTTGTTGTGAACACGTGCTTGCAGCTATACTCCGTGAAGTTTGAGGATAAGTTTTCATGCGGAATCCAGTCTGAAATAATACTTAAACGTCGTCTAGCTGTTAAAAATGCGCCGTTCTTTTACTCCGTCCAAATGTATGAAGAATCATCCATTATCATGGGTAATACTCATTTAAATCTAAATCATAAATTTTAGATATGAGCTATTAAGGATAATTATGTTTTGACATTTGTTGTATACAATTATAACTTTAGTAATATTTACTATACCTTAAATAATCTATCTCTCTCCTACACCTGTCGCATGTTTTTCACACAACTCTTCTCTTTGTGGGTATATTGATGCAGTGGAAGCATTTTTTTCTGAGATAAAAAAATCAGTTTTTTCTCCACTAAATCATTCTGTCTTTCCTACTTTTATTTCTATTTCCACTGAGTTTGTTGAAATCTAAATATATTTATTTTTTAACGTCTTATATCATGTTACATTCAGTATCTGTGCATTATTTTGACAGGTTTAAATGGAAGATGGGACTCTCTAGTCCCAATTTCCCCCAAAAAACGACCTTTGTATGGTATTGCATTGATATCTCAACATAAATTCAAAACGTATCTCAAATTAGAAGGAATATTACATAGATCATCGGTGGTTTGTGAAAGTAAACACTGCTACTCTTTATCCTAGCGTCATGGACGAAATTTAGGAAAATTTCAAAACGTAAAGAAAGAGACTAGAGGTTGATTGAAAGGGATTCATTCAAACAGTCTCTTGAACATCAATTTCGAAATCAACTTAAATGGAGAAATTTGATATCTACTATCTGGGTGACAGAATCTATTCATCCTCAACCAAAATTTCAAAATAGCTGGGAAATTCCACAGACTTAAATACAAGTTTAACCTTTTCGAAGAAAGGAGAGAAATAATGATGAAATAAAAACAAAAATTGTGGGACATAAAGGAAAGAGTAAACTTAAAGGGAGCAGCATGAGAGGAAACGTCAAATGGCTTTCTGTAGGGGTTTTCCGGGAAGAGAACTCTGAAAAAGATAGAAAAGGAGTGGCTACGGAGAAAGCTTTTATTGGCACCCAGAGGAGCACAGGTGTGCGTTTGCAGTTTACCCTCACATCATTGGGATTTGGAGGAGAGCAGAAAAGGGGATAATGCACTTATCGCCGCCGACCGTGCTCTGCGATCACTGAATTCAACCGATTCGTCTTTAACCTGAGAACTGAGGTTTACAACGCATCGCGGAAACAATTTCACGCAGGATTTTACTAAAAACTTCCTCTTTTTATTCATGCATGATATTTTTGTAATTACGCAAGGGAAACACGATCGATTCAGAGAGCGATTTTTAAGCAAAAATTTAAGAAACGATTGGAAATAGATTACCATGAATTAATCAATAAATATTCATATACATTTTAAAACTTTTACTGTCAGGGATCGTGCCGATTAAAAAGTATCTCGCAATAAAAATCCTATTTTCTCTGCACGTTAAGTCATCAGACCAAAGACTGTTTAGAATTACAACCCTCCACCCACCACTAACTACCAAAAGCTTACGAAAGGGAATGAGGGTTAGTAGACAAGATGAAGAGTGAGGTAATTTTCTAGAATGCTGCAAGTGGAAAGGGTTCAAGTAAGTGCATCACATCATCCTGTATATAATAATACTATGCAAAATATTCACTTCATCGGTCATGAACAATATGGAGATAAAAGTAAAATAAGGATATTTTTTCCTTCAATCAGCTGCAAAATAAAAGTGAAATACGAATCAAAATAAAACTCCATACATCAAGATATGTTATATGCAACCAATCCTGAATTACAGATAAAGTTATGCTAATTAGACACTATAACAGACCTATTACATAGAATGAAAGAAATAAACCGGGAGTGAAGTAACTCCACGGAGCGCGGTAACAGCGAAAATGACCGTATGAAGACCTCCATTTCTGCGCAAAGATCATGGAATTGGAAGGCGACGTCTTTCCAGGAACAGCAATAAAACAGCGCGAGCCGAAACGCGGAGGAAGAGAAAATGCAACGAAACGAGCGCCGGTGGCGGAAGGAGAAAAGCCTGCGGAGGAAGGCTCCTTCGCAAAAAGCACCTTCCCCAAATGACATCACGAACGCAACATACCTCACTCCCATCCCCAGAGGAGAGAACGCCATCTCCGAATCTCATTCTCCCCTCCCTTGCGAGGAACAGATGCGTGTCTCGGGCTTTACCTATCCCTCCCTTTTTGGGTCCTCGGCAAGTGGAATACGATTTATGTCGCCCGTCGTGCGGAAGGGACGTGACTTGTGCACACACCGCTGTTGGTGGTGCCGGGGAAAAGCGGGTCGCACCACCGGCACCTCCCACTGCTCCGCTGCATCCGTTCCTACGGCGACTGCGAATAGTTTGGTCGCCGACCTCTCCCTCTACATTCGCAACAAACGGCGTGAAATGTTAATTTCCGGACGACTCCGATGCATCGAGGCGGAGGGTCGCGGTCGTCTGCCGTGCGGTTTGAACCGCTCCGCTCGGTCACGAAGCATTTGTAGACTGGCGTGTTGGGCTCCTAGCAGCAAAACAAGGCGAGCTATGTCCGAGCCGGGTTTTTGACGGAGTGAATACTCGGAAGGATTACTTCCGGAAGTTAATCATCGAGTCGAGGGAATTAATCTGTATTAGTTTCCTTTCCTGTTGCGCGATGAAACTGAAAGAGTGTCATTTACTTTACTTTACGATCTTTCTTGACTTCTGTCCTCCTCATAACACCAATATTTCCTCCGCTAAATATTTCAACGACTTAAGTCCGAGCAGAAACTTCAAGAAAATGAGATAATATAAAAGAAGAAGTATAAAGTTTTAAATCGTGGAAATAAAGAAAATGAATGATGGGATGTTTAAAATTTAGAGTTATGATAAATATTCTCATAGAATTGGCTTCGAATTTTTAATAGTTTTACGTCGTGAAGAAAAAAGAAAAACAATCTTGTACCTTTTCTATAGAAAGTTCTTTCTAGAACCATGGTTTCGGTCCCTTGTGTCATCATCAGGTGATGCAGACTTTTACCTTAATCATCACCTTAATCATTCAAGGGATCTAATCAACATAAATGTTCGTAGAAGAAACTTTATGTGATAAATGTGAGTCTGTTTTTCATTTCACTTTACAAATATTCTACCTGATTTTTGCGTTATCGGATCACCGAAGTTTTTATTGCATCGCATCCAGGCTATTCGCGGCCTTGCAAAGTCTGAAATTCTTTTATTGGTTGATGATTGCATATAGGCGCAAAAAACTTATTAGAACAATTCTATTCGCCCATTTATTACCAAGAGGTAGCTTTAGTTGGGAAGCTTGTTGCGGGCACGAGTCTCAACTGTGTAACATCATTCGTGAGGATTCTGCTTCAAAGAAAATGTCGAGCATGAATACAAGCAGTAGCATTCTATGGTTGAAATTCACAAATCATTTCGGACGAAGAATCGCCTTGTCTTTATTTCGGGCGAAATTCAGACTTAATAGCCCCGTCTAAAATTTATATCGTTAACACGGAATTGAATAATGCAACAGAAAGAGGTAGTTTAGCGAAAAAATAACGAAAGCAGATAATGCGGAAATGGGAGCAAGTGAGATCAAATATAAGGAAAAAAAACTACTTAAAATTGCATATTCTAATTTTCTTGCGAAGCGTACCTATGAATCACCTAATGGATTGTTGTTGGCGATTAACAAATACACTTGAAATCGCTGTCGTGATAAATGGGATGGAAAAGGGTAAATAGCACTCAAAAAGAGGGAGCTATCAGATCGATAGGACGGGGCAGAAGCGGCAACCATAGCATTACGAATTTCACGGTAGTCATAACCCACTCCGTCTAGCATTTACCAGTATATATCTCAGGGAATTTATGACTGGAACGATTGGAATTACATGCAGAGGTCATGAGCCTGAAACTTGCTTAGGGCGAGAATTATTCCCAATAGGCAGAGCTTCATAAATATCGATGGAACACAGATGAATTCCACTTCTGTTGTATCATTCACCGCCATATCACCGATTGCGTACCGTAAAATGCTATACACAGCTCAAGAACGAACAGTTCAAAGACATTCAAATTCCTTAAAACGAGGTTACTTAAAATTCGAAAGAGGGAATTAAGTGACCTTTCGGGCAGAGAAAGATTTGAATAAAGGACTTGTAACAATATCCACAAAAATTCCGCAAGAAACACGATAGATTTGAAAACGGCGAGATAAAACGACAACTTCTGAAAATCACACTTGTTTAAAACGGATATAAAACTCATCGCTTCAAGAAAAAATATTTAGTTGCATTAATCGTTATACATTTTCTAAATATGGCTCATTTTAAGGCACGATGCGCTTCCGATGAAGTAATATCGCCGTATTCCTATTGAGACGTCTTTTCTAGCGCGGGGAAAGAGAAAATTCGCCGCGCCAAACTGTGGGCCAATGCGCTATTTCAAACACTCAGTTGAGTCAACAGCCCGGAGGCTGATTGGACCCTCACCCCTTCCAACATTAGCCACAAAAAGCGCCAGAAAGTGAACGAGACAAATACGCGGGATGAGGTACTTTTCCGTTGATTTCCCTGCTTTACCATAGTACTGTGCAAGGAAAAAGTTCACTTATTTCACAATAATCCTATGAGTAACATTTTCCACATCATCCAATTAGGAATCATAAGTAAATCAAAAAAGGGAAACAGACGTAAATGAAGGATAAACTTTCATCCAGAGGCGTAGCCAATGGGGTGGTTTTGGGGGTTCAAACCCCCCATGTGAACAGATGGAATCTCGTAATTATGCCATACAAACACCGCTAGAAATCCTCAGGGATCGTAGATATTAAAATAAATCAGTTTCTATTTTCATAACATTTTTGGACGAAGCATTCCTACCCCTGGGTCATAGGCAATGCAGTATTTATTCCATTGCTCTAAACCGGTGATTCCCAAAGTGGGCGAAGCCGCCCCCCTAAAGGCGCTGGTCTAATCTAGGGAGGCGCTAGACGAAAAAGAATTATATCCCATTGCCTGTCATCTTTCTTCCTCAATTGAGCTTTACTGGATTTAATGCGTCAATAAAACATCATAAAATTGTCATACAGTAATATGGTGGATATTTTTATCATTGCAGTGTTTAATTTCCTTTTTATCTTTCATCAGCTGTGGTAATACAGGTACTAATTTTCATATTTTGAAATTATTCATTCTAAAATAGATTTTCATATTTGGGGGGTGGTATAGATCCAAGGGGGCGGTGGCTTGAAAAAGTTCGAGAGACACCACTTTACACCCCGATACAAATCCTGGCTACGCCCTTCGCCAATCCTAAAACAAGAAACAATCGAAAAGTATTCCATTCACCAACATACGGTAGCAGGGACCTTTAACCACAACGGAGAATCACTCTCTTCGAGACGAGATATATGAACTCGATAAATATTAATAAACGTTTTAATTCTCTCGGAATCCCCTAAATCATCAAACCTGCCGTTCTCTTTTGCGGCAGGAACTCGATCGCAATTCACTTAACCCGCACAATGTACGCTCTAATTGACAATTTTATCGCGTCCGAATCTTCCGCCGGATAACTTTATCTCCGAAACCATTTCGATAAGTGGCACAGAAACAAACGCGATCAACCCGCTCTGAAAATCCCGAAATGACGCGAAAGCCTTTAACGTCCGTTCCGCTCTGTTGCCTTCGCAACCCTATCGCTGCAGCGGATCTCTCTCTCAACATCCGCCCTCTCTACTGTAATATACTCCGCACTCGACGTTAAACCGCCTCCGCCAACACCGTCTCTCTCCATCACAAACGGCGTATTATTTATTTCCGATTCGCCCTTCTTAAAGAGGGAGTTGCGAGGTAAATGGAAACCGGGCACATGCGTCTGAGAAACACACGCGAACGCTGATCTTCTTCACAGACGCCCACCGTCTCCTTTCCTCTTCCCGCATTTTTCCTCCGTTCCAGAGCGCATCCATCAACGCCTCCCGACTGTTTCCTCCTCGACTCCCTTCGCGTGCTCCCATACGCAGCCGATCTTATCATTCCCTATCGTCGGAGCTGAAAAACGTAACGTTTAAGGCAACGAAATGAAAAAGACCGAATGGAGTTCCAGATAAAAACCCGAATAACCATATTCCTTAAACGACCACGCATAATCTGCATAACAGTATTATTCCATAAGTTATTTTGCTCTCTCTAAAATTTAGAAATACACATTTTAATAGAAGGTATACTTGACTTTAACTTTCCGCTACATGTAAGCTGCATTATGATTAAGTTGATTTGTCAGTTAAAATTTGTAATTCAGGGGTCTATAAAATTGCATTAAAATCAAAGACTGCGTTAATTCAACAATACCACTGAATAAGAATAATGCAAATTTTACTATGCCATTTCCAATTTCAATACATATATTACAACTATTAATGGAAGCTTGGAGAAGAAAATAGAAAATAAAATGGCAAAAATCAGAATATTTACATATGAAAATGATAAAAATAAAACTGGGTTAGAGAGCTCTAATATAGAGATAAATGAACCTCCTTTGGTTCTCAAGTGCATTTGAAAACACCTTCCCACATTTTCACACCACAATATATTTTGATTGTAAATATTTTCGGTTACCTCTTAGTTACACAGTGTGTACGTATTAACACATTTTAATTTATACACAAATATAAAGATGAAAATGTTATGTCACCTTTTAATCTTTGTCTTCTTATGGCTGAATTAGAATTGAATACATTCCTCTGCATAGGTTTTCCTTAAAACCGAAACTAGGCTATATAGTTAAATATTTCGAATCATATCATGATGACAGTTTCGACCTGAGATCAATCAAAAACTACTCGTGCAAAAAAAGACGCTGCTAATTGGGTGAAGTACTCCTGACGTGCTAAGGGTCCCAGGTTCAATTCCAGGTGAACGTCAAAAAGGGCTGAATGACCTTGGCTGACAATCCACGCATTAATTCTACTGAAACTGTTCATCCACAAAGAATACCAGAAACATATCAAGTGAACGAAAATCAACAACAGTCAGAGTAAAAAAAAACGATATAGGAGAAACTCAATCTCTTCATAGTCAAAGTCACTCATAATTCACTACTAAATCACCATTCCCAACCAATCCTCCACCACGACATTACCTCGTGTACAATTAGAGCGACCAGTGTCAGATGTGAGAAACGAAAATCCCTTTCGGGCTGCAACACGAATGCACCATTTCGTGAGATTTATGGTGCTTTCCCTAAAGACAATCTCTTGGAGATGGTGTCCTTCCCCGCATCTGTTCGTCTGAAAACCCTTCTCTGCGTGAGGCAAGTCACACGAACACGCTGGAATCGTGTGCACGCCTTTCGCCAGCAATTTTCGCGCATCTGCCTCTATATATATAAGAAGCCACTCTAGAGAGAGGGAGAGAGTGGGAAACGGAGAATCCTTTTTTTAGAGTCGCAAAGGAAGGGTAAAAAGGGAGGCGGCGAGATTCAAAAGAACGCGAACGTATGCACGTGCGTACGCGCGCACGAGGAAAGAGTGGAAGCGTTGAAGGGTGAGATTCTGAAGAGATGCGGATATGCGGCGTTTGAGAAGGCGATCGCGGAGGGAAGGTGTTTCCTCTTGTTAGGCTCACCTCTTAAAATACATAAAAGAGAGTCAAGTGGAAGGAAGAAACGGGTTTTATTTGAGTCTAATTTCGTTTCCTTTGGCGACGTCTCTTGGGGACGCCAAGCTCTCATGAGGATAAATTTGGAAAGGTGCTTTTTAAATTGCCAGAATGTAACAAAAGCAGTGAATGTACCATCAATTATCTTAAATGAGCAACGTGAAGGAAAGAGTTGGACTAATTTGGAGCCGTAAGAACAAGATCAAGGCCACCGGGGATGGCTGAGCTAGTTGTTCCTAATATCCCCACGATGATTGCATATGCTGTTCTCAATGAAATGCAAAATGTAGAGATATTTGGCATTACGGTCGACTCTCTACGAAGAGCGCTAAAAATCATTCATGAATTTAAATTTCATTAACAATTTTGTAAATGATGTCGACAACTTATCAAATAAAATTTCTGTGCAGCTTTTACATTTTATTTTATCTTAAAAATTGTTATCAAATGCTTTAATCTTCATTCAGTTTATTTTAAAATGTTTCTATTTGACGAATTTATTATGTTATTATTATAACTCAAT
>KZ308163.1:546136-623078 GCA_000376725.2 Ladona fulva
GGATAGAGCAACCGACCGGCAATTGGGAGACCCGGGTTCGAGTCCCGGTTCCGTCAGACTTTTTTCATGTCCGTTTCTCTTTGGGAATTTTCCGAGATGCACGACTTTATCGTGCCAAGTCATCTAACCCATTTCCTTGTTAATTATTATTATGTACACGTATAACTATTCCCTAACCAGAAAAATCTGATAAACCGGGATTCGATCCTGAGACCTTGGAGTTGAAACGCTATCAAGCTAGCTTATTAGGATTGTTTAGAAACGTTAGGAATAAATGTGTCTCAATTGTTAACGTAGGATATATTCACAACGATAAAGAACGTATCAAAGAACAAGGGCCACTCAGTAGGGCTTTCTTGGCGCAAGAGCGTACAGGTCTCTTCACAAAATGAAACTAAATTTCATACTCTCATAAGAGCTTGCTCAAATATTTTAAATCCGTTATCAATCAATTTATGGAATATATATGTTTTACTCCTATTTTCTCTTCATCTGAAGTTTTACTTTTATATTCCTTCCATGCCGGAAGTAGAGATCTTATATAAGCATATTATTAGCGTTGAGGAAAACACGCCCCATAGAGAAATATGGGAGAACACCGTTGTTAAATACAATCATGAAGTTCTTAATCGAAAATTAATTACTTTCAGAGGTTTAAAGTCGGCACGCGCATGTTATATTACAATCTACTTAGGTTTCCTAGAATTTTCTTACAAAAGCAAGTTTAAATTGGAACTGAAGTTACGACTGAAACTAAAATTAGCTTAAAATATGCATTTTTACGGCATAATTCCGAAAGAGTCTCTAATTCCAGTGAAGAATTACAGTTTTCAGCGAAGTAAGAAAGAATAAAAAATATCGAAAATATTTCGAGGTTCTCAAAATTCACTCCCTTTCTGGAGATAATAAAAGGACACGAAACTGTTTCTGCACAAGAGAAATCAAATGGGTGTGAGAAAACTGAGGAAACTGAGAAAACTTAGGAAGGATTTAGTCACCTTTGTGCTCGTGGCAACAATTCAACCTCATAACTATGTAAATCAAACGGTGCCTTCGATAGTTCGCCGTAACTCCAACCGCAAGGAGCGTAAATCGCATATTGCAGACGGGCCATAAAAGAAGAGTCGTTTACGGGCGATACAGAAAGGATCTTGTAAAAGTAATCGCCCATCATTGCGAGAGATGAGATCGCTAGCCTTTGGGGGCAGTTCTGGAGAAATAGGCTATCGATCACGAGTATAGGATTCCGAAACACAACGGACATATCCTTCCTTCATAGACTCATACACTCTTTGGACAAGAAATTCCATCTCTATACATATCCTCGGCAATAAAACCCAAGCTTATCGCAAAACTCACCGTACAAGTTTTCTTGAATCGTTCCGACACAACCGTTCTTCCGAATAGTCAATCTGGTAAAGGCAAAAAGTACCTCATAGCAAATATTCCAGCAATTTATTTATTTCCCAATGTGCCCACAGACATCCATTTACTGGATAATTACAGTGATTTTCATAATAACACGCACAAACATGCCCTATCAGGTAAAATCCGAATAGCCGGGACTCGAACCCGGGGCCTTGGGGAGAACTAACACTCTGCCACCTCGGCCGGTGAAATTCCGCAGAAGTGGGGTGTTTTCAGTCTCATTCCTATGCTTTCGTATACATTATGAGCAATCAGACAGTAATTCTTCCTAATCACATAATTCTGATATCCTGACCCTGGCAAAGTTAGTCCGGAATCTTTTCACATTTCATGAGAACGCGCTTCATTTCTTCATCCACTCCAAATATTTAGCAGCTGACAAAAGTAATTACCTATTACAACGGAATTCGAGATGACGATAACCGAGGTGATGCTAACCGAGACGAGGCAGATGGCATATACAGCGACAAGAGAGTTTGCGCAGGTGCTTAGCGGTTAACCGATATACAGCAAACCCTCACGTAGCGCGAAGTTACGTTCCTTGACTTCGCCGCGTTGCGTGATAACGCGATCTATGAAACGCTGGTATTATGGGAAATACAGAGTTCAGGGTGGTACTATCGTTATGTTTCGCAGCACATAATGCACACTCACATACAAGTTGAAAATAATCTCAACCAACGAATCTTGCATTGAGATCACAATCTACCCCTCTGAAACAAACCTAGCCTCCCTGAGACCCAAGGCTGCTTTGAATCTCATCCCTCCACCATAAGCAATGAGAAGCCTTGGAGAGGAGGGTGAGGCGACTCTACAAGATGAGGAGTGAGGTAGTTTGCATTGCTTTCCTCACTGAGATAGAGTTCAATAAACGGAACAAGTTCATGTATATGAAGCACAATGACTCTACAAGTAACACTTTTCGTAACATTCAAAATGGAGAGACCTTAATGTCAATACCATTATACAGCACTACTCATACCTCAGTGGCTTTCATCTTATTACAGCCATGAACAAAACTGTTATAAAAGTTAACGAAAGATACATTTTTTTCTATCCTGTACCAAAAGACATGAAAAATATTCCATTCATCAGGACATGGTAGGAGGACCTATTAGATTAGAGATTACAACCTACCCCTCAGAAAAGAACCAAGTCTCCCAGAGGACCACATCTCCCCTTAAAAAATACAGGAATAGTAATCTAAAGAACCTCTTCTCCATACTTCAGAACACCCCCACAAATGTTTCTTCCCCCCAAATCCTCATTGGCTCTCGACTGCATCTCCTACGACGTGGAAATGACTAATCGATCACGTGCTATCAAAAAAATTGCCCCAAAAAGCACGCTTAGTAACGAGGGTGAGGGATGAGGGATGGACCGTGATGCGAGAGAGAGAACGGGTGGAGTGAGGCAGTTGAGAGGAGGGGATACTGGGAGGGGGATGCTGCGAGAGAAGATATACGTTTCCGCAGACTTCGGACGAATTGAATTGAATCGGATGAATTCTCAAGTAGCAGTAAGGCGGCAGCGAGGGGATAAAGGGAAGAGGGGAGGAATATTTTGCGCTTCAAGAAGCGCTTGAGGGAGTGGCAGACGTGTGAAGGGGTTGAGTGCGGTGGGATGAGTTGGGTTGCGCTGGAGCTGGAAGCGGAGATCGGGAAGCAGGGACGCGTGCTATTATCATTTTCAGTTTGTATTCCGTCGACGGATAAACGCTTCCAATCGACCTGAATTCCAAACAGTTTGGAAGCTCCGGTAACGCCATATGTCAAGTTTCAACATTTTCATAAACAGTTGATTATCGGGGAAAGGGACGTTTATAGTGGGATGGACGTCAACCGGGCGCACCCGTACGGCGAATCTCCCGGAATTTATGTACGCGATTATCCACCACTCCTTACCGCGCAAGAGGTAAAAAATCAGCGCAGAAGTGTCGCTGCGCGAATATTTAAAACGAATTCGAAAGTTGGACATCTCGAATTCCGAGCTAATGAGTATTAAAACAGTGACATCCGATGGAAGTGGATGACGCATAATTTAAACGGCTCGCTGATTAATTAAAGTTCCTCGTCGCGCGATTTTCGAAGAATTCCTGATTTGAAACAATCGGGAACGTGTATGAAAAACCGCGCAACCCGATTTAATTATCGGCAGGGAACTGCCACGCGAAGCTAAACAGCTTAACCCGGAAATAAAAAAAGGACGAGTGCAACGCAACGGATATTACGTACCATCATAATTAAGTAACGTGAACCAAATTCATTTGATCTGGACCGAAGGGAAGTTGATAGAAAGGTAATAACGGACTCATCACTTTGTATTAAAATCCCCATGTGATAATCCTCGAATTTCGCTTTTTCGCTCCGTCGGCTCCATATTTTTAGAGCTCGCAAATATCCGTTCATACATATTTTGCCGGAATCATTGCTTCCCAAATGAATGCTTTTTTTGCCGATTTAATTAAAGGAAAAATTGCTCTAACTGGTAATACCTCGACTAAATTGAAGCCATACTTTATTGTAAGCTAAGTCAGAATCGACTGGAGGCTATTTCGCACAAATTTTGCGAAAAGAATTAGTGCTTTCAGTGGCATAACCGAAGTCTGTATGCTTATTCTGCGGAAGTAAAACTGTGCAAAAACTAAAGCAAATGACATATCGAGTCAATTCGGCAACCAAGCTTCTAAAACTTCCTTTCATTTCTTTCCGTCAATCTCCACTTTAATCTGACTTATTTGTGACCTGAAATAAATACGTATAACGGTATGAATTAATTGGCATAGATATCGAGAATAGATTGAACTGAGACTTGTGAATTCCGCATTACTATAATTGAATTATTTTTCTAAATTATTATTCTTAGATTCATTATATTAATTTATTTAATACCTACAAACATACTGTAATCGCCTCTAATCGTAGATAATGCATGGCACAATTGGAATAGTACTCAAGCACACTATATAGAAAAATGATCGAAAACTAGGAAGGACAAAGAGAAATATGTACTGAATAATTCGATGAAGAAATAATTATTACATTATCTATATGGAAAGTAGAATGGGTCTTCTGTGGTAGGAAAGATAATTGAAAGGATACAAGGCATACGAACCGCACATGTTTTCAGCAAAAAGTTACATTATTGATCGTTCTTAGAAAATTATGGACTTAATTTATCTCCAATAGACGATATTGGCGATAAATTAAGTATTAATTTCAATCAATAGTACTCATATCATAAACCAAAGGAATCCTTGAGCATTTATCAATGATATACTATATTGGAAGCTGTTTCAAAATGTCAATATTCTCGTTCTATATTATGTCGATATTATTATTATTGTTCTATGTTATGTCAATATTCTATACTACTACAGTTATTATAGAATTGTTATATTGTGGTTTTATTTACAATAAAAGTATTATGCGATTATCTAAAAAGGATCCAAATTGAGAAGTGACACTGAAAAATGTTCCTAAACTCGTAGCGAATTTCGCAAGAATCAAACACTGCATTAATGTGATTTACTCGAAGAAATTAAGTCCTCGAAGGAACGTTGACCGTTGATATTCATCTCGAAAAAAATATCGCCACCGCCAATGTAGTATCGCCAATTCAGTTGGTTTTTAATTAATCCCCGGGTACATCACACGCCGACTTGAGTAGGCGGGGAACATTAACGATAGCAGTAAAAGTGAGAACATTTTCCGACTAATCCCTTATTACTCCATTCTGCGAGTTAGTTTTTTTCTCTAAATTCCTCCTCGCACATCCGTAATTACTTCTCGCCTCTAATCCCAGACACGAACAGAGAAAGACGCTTCTCCGAGAAATCAAAGAAGTATCAGTAACCTCCACTAATTAATTAAAACAAATCTCGCGTAGCTGACGAAAGCCGCGACAGAGGGCATAGATCTGGATTCCGAGCGTCTAATCCGAGCTTATTCACGGCACTGACTTAATGAAATATTCCTCCTTGGGATGTACAAAGAGATGAGTGGAAGCACGGATGAATCCGAGGAATGAACTTCTTTGGTGCGAATGCTGGAGGGGCCGAGAGGGGGAATAAACTGCTTTTCTTCGCTTCTATCACTAACCGCTAGATTGCGCCACATTCGCTCGATGCTCTCAAACGACCCATCAAAGGTGAGTCACGTACTCGCTCTCCAAAAGACTAACGTGCAAAGCCTGAAGAGAATGCTCACGAATGCTCGCGCGCGATACTCTTCCGCTACCGATGGCGTGGAAGCTGAGGTAGTTTCTTTGCCATCGATAGCGGAAAGATTTCGTTTTTTTAAGGTGAGAAAACGTTAAAGAATCGCATCTTGAAAGAGAAGATTCGCGGGTTACACACAAGATTAATTGAAATAATGAAATGCGAACAAATTTCCGTAAAGAATGAAATAGTACTCTACGCGGAATGCTTCGTAGTATTGCACCGCGTATATACGTTCAGCTTAAATCACCACAAAAAAACCATAACTCAAATCATTGGATACAAATTCTGAGTTTCTAAGAAAATTCTAAGAAAGCAATACCTTTAATATCCTTATTATTATATTTATTAATTGTTTTAGTAACCCTAAAACGTTTTAGTCAGACTTTGTGACAATCGTAAACAACGAATGATACGGAATTCGTTAAGTTTCGGTAAGGAATCCGCAGTAAATTACGCAATATGCCGTTAGCAAACAGCTTTACAGAAAAGTAAACTTGATTAAGGGGAAGAAGGAAACTTTGCAGAATTTTCAAGAATGGAAACAGTTACGATGTAAATTGAAATTCGTCTTAAAACATACATGAAGTAATTTCCCAAGGAAGAATGGACTTTAAAAGAGTCTAAAGGGACCGGGAATCGAACACGGGTCTCCCCGTTTGGAGGTTTTTCACCCGAAAATTCACCAAACCCGAATCTCCCAATCGAAAACGAGGAGACCCGGGTTCGATTCCCGGTCCCGTCCATCTTTTTCGAGTCCACTCTTCCTTGAGATTTTTCCTGGGTGCTTACCATCTTGCGCTATATCACCCTTACCCGTTTTCTATGCAGTAATTTGGTTAAAGTCTGATCTTGTACCTCATGTGGCATCCAGTAGTATATTTTCGAACTGAGTTTTCCTTTCGCTTTTATTTTTGGATTCGTGTTTCGCGGACACGCTGAATTTAAAATGGGAAAGGTACAAAATTCAATACAATGAACGGAATGCAATGATCCTCAAATATAATAGGGAAAGTAGCAATAACTGAAATTCTTTCCAAAGGCTGATTGATATCAAGGGAAAAATATAGCAAATTACATTTCCACGAAATCCATCCTAAAGGGTGAAACATTTCCCTTTTAGTCGACACAAATGAATTGATACCGATAACTTTCACCGCCTCCAATTAATACATCGTCCGACGATTTAGCTCGGGTCAATCTGCAGCAAACATCAAATCATCGCTTACACTAATAATATCAAAGGATTGCCTCCATTAAATGCTAACATTGACTACGAGACTGAGCGTTTCAGCGACGCAATAAATGCAGAAATAATCTACAGTCCAAGTATCTAACTTATCCCCTCAGCACCGGATAGGAACTCGAGTCCTTTAATGAGTCTCATTACAAAATACGCTCAATCACAAACACCCGTTTATCCTCCAGACGACCTTTTAAAAGGTAATTTCCTGAAATTTAATTTCCAATCTACCCTTGAATGGAAATCGAACACGAACATAGATTAAATTTTAAAGCGTTAATTCTCGTGAGTTATGCCGATGAGCGTTGCGCGCGATCCGATTGGCTGGAGGAGCCATCGGTGCACTGTGACGTCACTTCCACCTCGTATCAATTTCGTCCACCCTACCCCTTCCACTTCCAGTCCCCTGGAACTGCATCCTCTCGGAAATACGTTTCGAATCGCTGAGTGCTCTGCGGAAAGCGATTCCATTGCTTAATGCATTCCAATTACAACGCTCGATCATTAACGGCCAATCAGCATGCTTAACTAGAACGACCGCTGCAACAAGCCGATCCGCGCGCCATCTACCCCTCATCTCCAGCCCCCGGTCTTCAGTTTTTTCCCATTTCGAACTTTCATCTCTTCCGCTAATTTTTTATTTCGCAATTTCATACGGCGGATTCGTCTCTTTTCATCCCCTGAAATGAGCGCGAAATTATTTCGCCGGAGCCGTTCCCAGAATGTTTTCCCGAAGCGCGGAGCTATCCCAGAATTCGAAAAAAAGGCGATCGCTTCCGCTGTTTGAGGAGGTTGCATGTTTGTCAAAGGATTAAAAGCGTTGCACGCGATGACTGCAGCGCTGGGCGATTGGTCGTGCTCGAAAGAATTTCGTTTGCTTACATTACCGAAACTGTTGCTCTTGAATTATTGAACGTCGCGCGTAAGAGTCTATTATCCCACATTTTCGGAGAGGAAACATTGACCTGATCGGAAACATTTCTTCATTTTTCGCGTCCGAGTCCTTTTCAATCACTCGCGGATGGGATTCTGCGCTAAGGAATCTCGTAAACTCCAGCAAAACCCGAAATTATTCACACGATCACTATTTCGACATTTTACAGTGGTATCTATCGTCACTCTTACGTCGTCAACGTATCGTAAGAGACTCATCGAAAATGTACAAAAACAGTTTAGGAGTTAATCTCTAAATATATTGAGATATGAGCTGAACAAAATATTAATCCAGTTAATATCACTCGGATGAGTCTAGCATAGCAATACACGTCCTGGATTCTTTGATAATTCTTTCACCCCCATTGTCTAGGATAGGACTGTCCAATTTTCTTTGGCTGGAAGATGGGAAATTTCATCAAACAGTCGCGCCAATGAGAATCGCTTAAATAAGTCTACCGTTCTCACCCACAAGTATTTAGTATGGCAATTATTAAGCTAAATCTTTATCTTGAAAAGAACATAAACGTTGGAAAATTTCAATATATATCATTAAAAGTTTTACGTTAACAAGATATTCAGTGATGGAATGAATTTTATTTATTGTCAAAACACGGAAAATTTCACGAGGGATATTATGGGGTTTTCGATGGGCTACACATTTATCTAATGGAACAAGTTTCAGAGATCAAACTTTATTTACCAGATTTCGAGAAGATTGGTGGGCTGGTATAAAACTGTCATCGTGCCGCATTCTATCCCGCGTGCCGGGGGTTTTACAACAAGGCTTTAGAAGCTACCGTTAAATTTTCAGTCTTCTAATTCCTAAAACCTGCTTATATTGAAACATAAAATTGAAAAAAATGATGTTCCTTAACTTATTTTAGACTAGAATAGCTTGATAATTAGTTACACGTGAGCATACGTGCTTCCTCCACCAACAAATTGCATTAGATAGTCACTAATAGAAAAAACACGCAATACGTAAAGAAAGGAGTGGTTGTCTAACTCGAGGGATTCATCCTGGCCCATGTGGCAGATAAAATTTCAGCATCCCATAAGCCGATAAGGTTGGACAACACGGTACTAAGTGCACAGCTACGTAGACGTCTCCTCAGGGCTGGATTAAGACAATCAGTTCCAAAGGATAAATGAGAGTAAATCAACTTATCGCACGGTCAAGTGACATAGGCAGGCCCGAGAGGGTCTGAAACATACAAAGTAATTTAACTTCTCCCTTGCATTACCTTTATAGAAATGGATAAACGTCAATAAATATACTATACAATAAATGTACTATAATAATAATATATCATGCTCGAGAAAGAGTATACCCACAAAAAATGTGGATGTTAAAACAAATATTATCATTCTGGACATCAATTACAATTATGTTTTCGTAAGTTTCTGGCTTTCTCTTAGGAAAACTAGCCTATTGCCATTTCTTAGAGTAATTCTCTGTTTAATTCATGGGTATTATTGAAAATTAGAAACCATACTAAAACACGTCTATGTTTTAGCCACACCGTGAAACATCCATTCTATTGCCAACCTAATGCCCTCTCTTTCGAATAGTTAAAATATTTTGCAGTTCAGTCTTCAAAGAAAAGCTGTGTAGCAGAGGCAGTAATTTTATTTTCCAATCTTTACGATTAAATAATATATCCCTTGAAACTAATATGAATAACTTTTTACACAAACATGAAGACTCCAATTACATCCATTTTAATAATTACTATAATTGATCAGCACACATAACCATTCCCTAAACAAGGAAGTGAAACGTTAAAATCATTCTATGCATAACTCCGACTACAAGATCTCTGTTTAGCTCGAGGTTTTCGTAATTATCAATAAAGACAGACAATTTCCAAATTCGACAATTTAGGGTTGATATACTTCGTGTTTAATTTCGCAACTCTCTTCCAGACTATTGAAAGAGAGCCATTAAAAGATACCTAGTTGCGTAATTTCCAAGACAAATTTATATTTTGCTCTGCTCTTCAATTCAAAGATTATTTTTTTCTTTTTAGCCTTATTCCCAACACTTATGGGATCAGCTGATGATTTTTAATGATTGGTGATGATGATGGTTTTGGCTCGCAGACTTTTATTGCCGAATGCCCTTCATACCGTTAACCCAGAGCAACACACCCAAACAGCCCTACCTACCTTTCTCTAACCAGAAATATCCGATTCGCTGGGACTCGAACCCGGGACATCGGGGTTGGAGTGCTAACACGCTAACCACTCCGACACCGCAGCTGGAATCATACTTTATTAAATTTTATCATCTTATTATTGAGTAAATAATGCCGTTTAATAAACCATTAGGTTGCTATAGGACGTAATAAAAAATTACCGAAAAGTTACTCGCTGAGATCGTTCCAAGGCATTTCGACCCTGCATACAAGGAAAAAATCGATGGAGTGGATTTAAAAACAACACTTGTTAAGGAAGTAATAAAACCTGAGGACGACACGAGGAGGAGGAGTTTGGAAAGTTTGCAAAGAAAATGCATTGGGAATGGAAGGGGATGAGAGGAAAGGTACGATGGAGGCGGAGTCAAAGGAAAGGGGAGGAGGACGCTCATTCCAAAGGTCATCATTTGAATCGCTGGCCTTTCTTAGCGAGAGAAACTGCTTTCATACGTTATCCTTCGCAGTCGACGTTGTTACTTCTCAGGAATCAGTAAGGAGTCGATCCATTTACGCTTCTCTTTCCGAGAAAAAAGTTTCCTCTTGGATCTCGTTTCTTTCTTTCTCTCGCTTTCTCAGGTTCTATGCCATTCGATCCGACATTCAAAGCATTGAAATGGCGCTATCTTTTTGTTATTTATGCATAATGGTTATGGTTACAGTACAGTAAAACCTGTGTAAAATGACCACTCACGGGATCAACCAAAAGAGGACACCTTAGACAGGTGGTATTAGATTATAAGATGTTAGGGATTCTCTACTATAAGAAATTATCAAATACTCTAAAGTGAATCTAATTTTGAATTTAAACATTATTAATGAAATGTAATTTATATATAGAACATAAAAACAACACAACAGAGGAAAAATTAAAACTTGGCATGACATCAAAAAAGTCAGTCTGGGTGATCAGCTTTCAAAAAGAGGGAGATATAGTTTTTTTACGTTATAATTATAGAACGCCAGAGTTTTTGTTCTAATTTGGCGATTTTGGAAGGACATATATTACGTTCATAATTCTCCAGATAGGTCGTCACTGGTCACAGTAAAGAGGTGGTCACTCAACGTACACCATACGCTAAAAACAATACATGTAATTTGTATTACTTCAGCGGGAACTGATATAACTGGTCGCATTAACGAGATAGTCACTATAGGTAGTTGGTCGCATTGGCAGATTCACTGATTATTCACTGTACTTTCCTTCCAATCAGTTTTCTCAAATAAATAATATTAGCAAAATGATAACGAAGCAATGAGATAAAAAGAGAGAGCCGGACAGTAATAACATCAATCAATACCTCTATTTTCTTAATTATGGATTGTAGTTCTTTTTCCTCCTTTTCCTATTCCAAATCCGAGTGCGTTTTAGGATTTAATTATCCTATAATTGAGGCTTTTGATTGACTAAAATAATTTTAACTCGGTGTTTTCGTTTTCATTTTTGGAAGAATTATTTCAATCTCACCCGTGTTAATCTTTCAAGCACTCGAAAATTTCATCGAAGTTCTAATGACATGTAATAATTGATCAGCATAAATTGGTCCACCAGAAGTACTTTCATTTGCATCGATTAATTTTAGCTCATAATGAATCGCTCCAGCTGGCCAACGGCGAAATGAAATAGGATATCATCAACTTCTGATTGATTATTTTATTTCACATCGCTTTTTCATCTCTTGGCTAAGTGGAGCTTTGTAGTAAGGCAATCGGAGAATTCACTTGCAACAACGGTAAGTAACAAAACTCATCGGAGAGCCCTAAGCAAAATATGGGAATGAGACACGACATCATAAACTGGCATAAATAAAAACCTCGAACGTGCAAAAAATTACTATGAGTCCTCATTTCCCATTTCCAAAATGCGCATATAATCATTTCTAGAAATCGGCAATCTGGAACTTCCCGTTTCCCTCCAAATGCGAGTTCCATCTGGCGACATACAGCTTACGGAATGTTGTTAAATTTTAATCTTTTAATTTTAATCCTTTCCTTTCGAGTTACCTCTACTTTAGAAAAAACTGACTAAATTTAGTAATTCTCTGGGAAGGAAGTTTAGTGATTCTATGGAATGGCGAAATACAAATCTCCATAACAACAATAATGTTAATAATCCAACAAGAAAAATCAAGGCTTTCAAGGCAAGTGACTACATCATTGCGCGATCATATTTTTCCTGACTCACCGTTAACCTGATGATGCCGACTAATTGTATAACTCTGACTAGACTATTTGTACATTCAACACTCTTGGTGTAGAGAAATAGTCGCTGTGAAGCAGTACTTTCTACTTTTTTAAACGGTAAACACGCTACTGCTGCGATCTTTTTTAACTTCTAGCAATTAGACCAAACGGATTGTTAATAAATTCTGATGGAATGACACTAGCGAAGAACCAAATGTAAACATTTGAAACTATTTGAAAATTTCTAATTACTCCTTACCTCGCTGTGAAACTATAATTCATATATATTTTCCCAACCAGTGTGCCGAGGCATACAGATGTGCGGTGCTCTCAGTATGGAGCATAATATCGAGAATATTTGACGATTCTCATTTTATCTTAAGTTTGCAATTTATTTCTCTATATGTTTATCGTTTAATTGGATACTGTTCCGAAGTTATTGTTTACCTTCTATGCTCTTCTTTGACAATTATTCAAATAATGCTCTCTAAAGCCAACGAAGTTATTGCTTAGTGAACCCCGAACTTAATACATAGAGGCTCCCGGATAGCCAAGTGGGCAACGCGTTTGACTACGGTGAAAAAGGTCCACGGTTCGATCCCCAGTGGAAGCCTACTTACGAAATTACCTCAACTCTTGAAGCAATTCGAACAATACTACTACTTAATACATAGTGTGCTGCAGTAAGAAACGTGAACTCTAAGGAAGAAAATGGGTGGCGCGTTCGCCTTTGGTCTCGGGTTCGATTCCCTATGAGGATCCATACGTGCGAAAGACATCAGCTGTCGAAGCACTCTTAGAAATGCCAACTTCGATGGTTTCGACCTTTACTTGGTGGTGTGCCATAACTGAAGAAACACAGTTAGTTGGACTAAGTATTTTATTACACAATATCACAAGAGAATACACACATACACGACCCAGGTTTCAGTGCATAACGTCATCGAATTTTTCTTCACTTACAAATACTGTTATTGGTAGTAAGAAATGAGGGAAAGCTGCTTACTCTGATTTACTGCTGAGTTCCTAGTTTTTACTCTACTTCCCTTATCGATTACTATTGCGTATCGTTCACGAAAAAAATGAATTTTTGAAACGACTAGTTCGAGCATCTATTTCTCTGATTTTTCTCTCAGTATCAGAACGGCCTATGTAACAGGAAGGACGCATAATATCAGCTGCATCTTCTAATAGTGTACTTTTTCTGAACTTACTAAGTAAATTAGGATAATTTTCAAGTCCTACAAATTCTTGCACCGTCCTCAACTATGGGAGTCTTATCTTTATAATCCATGAAACACACGCACAAATAAATCCAAACAATGCTAGTTTATAGCGCAGGGTTGTAGTGTATTTCCAAATAAAGAAATGGAACAAAGATGAAACAAAGCTGAAAAAAACCTGATCGAGAAGACATGAATTTCATGAAATCATAACTATGAACTTGAGCTATCCAAAATCAACGTTTCCACTTGCACACATTTAACCACTCATTCGAGTAAACCGTACAACGAGCACGGATGCCTAAGGAGCAGCTCTGAACCCCACTCCTCACTTAAAATGCACCGACACTATTACCCTATTCATCCTTCACTCGCATCACAAATAAAAAGCGGATCAACGGATTCGTCCTAGGAGATGAGAACAAAAGAAATCTCACTCTCCCCATTCTCCTCGTGATTTTTCAGATCTCAACCGCGTACGAGTCTCAAGAAACTCCGCCCACCGCCTCCCTTCCTCCTCTCCGACCGACGGCGTACTTTTTTCGCTCCGCTAATATAAAGGCGAGTGTTGCGATCGCGAGACAATCCGACTTCGAAATTTCGATGGATTTACGGGTCCATGACTCCGCAGGAATTTTTATTTTGCTGAAATACCGTCCTCGTCGATCGTAATTCATCCTGTCGTGGACGAGGATGGTGGACCGACCCGAGGACGCTTTCCGGAATAATAAGAGCCGCGGTTGCAACTTTCGTGTCGCGGACTTTCGTTGCCATTACGTCGACTTCATTTCCTTCATTTTCCGGAGATGCTGACATATTGAGAAGGATTGCAGCAAATTGCCCAAAGAAAGAAATGGGTCTGCAGATATGAAGCCGAAAATGCTGAGTGATCGAGGAATTATTTCTTTCTCCTATTACTTAATTACGAGCGAGTCAACCGAACCCAGAGATATACAGCCCACAGCGTTATATAATACGTAATAATTAAAATCAATAATCCATAAATATATTTTAGTACGAAAAATGATAAACATATATTCAATTAAAATAGTTAAAAGCATAACCTTAAGAAAACATGCACGTAATTCCAAAGGGTTACATACACATATTCCGTCCCAGAGTAATTGAGTAATGAAGTACTTGTAGTTATTAGCACCTCAAAGAACGGAAAGCATCTTGCGGATAATTACAGATATTACGCTAAAAATAAATCTACAAACGATGCACATAATAATCATTTATGCGCAAAAACCTATACTAAAACGTAATAATGTAATTATTGCTGTAGAGAGCATAATGTTAAATCTATGGATTAAATTTGTACCTTTTCCACTTTTACCCTCCTCAGAGTTATTTAATTTGCGGTGAAAATGTATTCAGCACCCTTTACGTAATTACATGTTTAATCTATGACTGACAGCTGAAAAATTACCATGAAAGCCATCAAATTAATGGCAGTAACACTCTCTACTAACGCAACATCCACGATATATCACGATAGAAAAGGACTCAATTTGAATCTCTCATAGAAACAAGAGATACTCGATGACTGAAAATGTCGGATTAAAACAATGATATGGAAATATTCCGGACACATTACCTGCCACTCAGATTCAGCGAAGGCGAAAACAAATAAACATATAAGAAAACACCAATTCATTTTCCATCTCAAGAAGTACCTGGAAGAATGTGCATTTACGCCATGCGACTATGAGAGCCATCCTTATTTTGAAGTCATCGACTAAACTTTACTGAAATAAAATAAACATCCTTAGTTGTAACTTGCAGGAACTTCTCCATGACCAACCCGTAAAGAAGAACACTGGGTAAGCTCCGCAAAATATTTTTATTCTTATGCTCTACCGGTCCTGTTATATCGGAATAACATCCGTTACATGTTCATACCTGAATGATTTTGTTTACTGTATTACTTAAATAATTCATTGTCTGCCTTTTTTATTTATAGTAATCACAAAAATATGTTGATAGCTTCTTGATATGATCTATTCTGTATACTATTTACTCTACAAGGAAGCCTTCAGTCTATTACTCCACGCGGAAATCTTATAAATCATAGTTTCACTAATCTACTGCCAGTTAAACTTATACTTTATTTCGCTCAATCAATCAAATTTACTAATGTGCGTTATTTTCTATCCAATTAGCTCTCCGGTTTTCATATGAGTATTAAACGATCTCTCTATTCTGAAATGACCATTCATTTCCTAGTTCAAATTCAAATGTGGAAATACTTTAATTTTACATATTATAATATTATTTTATATATTATTTTTGACTCTAACAACAATGATGTGCTATTAGTTTTGCTTAACGTTTTCTTATGTACATTAATAATTAAGTTTCTTAGTTACGATAATAATTTGGATTGGAATCCTGATTTCGGATTATGCTTTGCCCTTCCCGAGGGAAAATTATCAACAGGGAGTTGAGCTTCTTATCTTATTCCAAATATAACCCTATTTCTCTATGTTCACCAAGGTAGCAATATTGACTTAAAATTTCTGGTGTGAAGAAACTAAATCGATTACTAATGGATCCCAAAGAGCGCCAAAAATTCCACCAATCGAATTTGTAAGACTAAATAATGTTCAGGAATCATCAGAGAACCAGGTAATCAAATCCATGATCATTGACTGCATCAACTGAGGAAATCTGAAGCATAGGAAACGAAGGAACTTAGAAAATTAAAGGCATCTACGTAACTCCCTTCCAACGTTGATCCGTTTAAAGCAGCCGATCTTCCTCCATCCTTCCTCTCCAACACCCACGCATCACATCTTCCAATGTGAATCTCAACCCTCTTATTGCTGTGCGGGGGCGAAGTTTTCCACGGAGAGGTGGCTTACGAAGGGGCACCAGCGAAAGCATTTTCATAATTTAACTTTGTTTCCTTAAGCAGATACTGAAGAGAGAGGATTTGGAGGTAGAAAGATGGGAGGAATCTTTCAGAGGCGTGAAAGAGAAAGACGAACTGATCTTTCAAGAGTACTAGAAAAGGATTGGAGAGGGATGATTATAATAATGAATTGCTCGTGCCGCGATGATCATTTCCTGCTGCGCATCGTCAACCAGACTCCCTTTAAAACTCCTTGCTATCATACACGCCATGTTTATTAACAAAACATCATACGTACTTAATCTTGTCTAACGGTACTTGATGGAATTCCATACTACCGATGTAGAAATTATCACTCGTACTGTTCCAAAAAATATAGTTCTCTAGCGACCATTGATTTCGAACGTTTCGTTAATCTTCAGTCAGTAGAATCATTTCCGAGTGTCTGAATGTTCAAAACCATTAGTTAACCATTAGTTCAAAACCATACAAGGGCTCCCGGTTAGCCAAGTGGGCAACGCGTTCTACTTCAGCGAAAGCGGTCCCGGGTTCGATTCCCGGTGGGGGCCTACGTGCGAAATGACCTAAGCTGTCGAAGCACTTTTATCAATACTACTACTAATTACGTCTACATCGATACATATGCTATAAATTCGCCATAGCATTACACTCAGTCATTAAACATATATACGTTTTAGATTATTATGCTACTATTCCTAAAGAAGTGTTTTAGTCTTGAGATTCAACATTTAACCTTTGTATGCGCGACATAACGGCCCAGATCTGGAATATTATTAGAACCGTGTGACTAGAATTAATTAAATACTCATAGTAATTAGTTTCCAAGATTTCAGCCATTAATTAAGAAGATACTCATAGAGATGTAATACTGATATTTCTCTGACTTGGAAAGAATTCGTGGTATTAATTATTAACTTTCATGCACTTCGATGCAGGAGTTCCACACCTCTCTTTCATCATCAACCTTGATTTTAATTTGTTTTCATCTTCCATTATAAAACATCCTTCAATCCCTTCTACTGTTCACACCACTTCCTGTTTTTTTATAAGACATCTGCTAAATATCTACCAACAGTCCATGACGTAGAAATACAACTTTTTCAAAAGTTCCATTTACGGGTACAGAGTGACCATAAACAGCCATTAGATCAAATACATCAGAAGATACGAAAACAATTCTCACTTCAATCGCTCCTGAGGCTGTGGCTAAGTTATTCAAACCAAGTGATACACCAAATATCACCTCACCGAAATCTCACTCCACTTCTACAGCCCTCAAATAATTTAATATCGATGGATTTCTATACGAAATATTTCCTCAGAAATTTAAAACCCTTTCTCGATTGAGGTGATTCTGCAATATTTGAGAACGAACTGCATTCGAAAAAATGACGGCATGTAACTCATACCGCAAGGAGGAAGATGAGGAATATCCTTCATTTTCCATTACAACGTTTAATAAGTTAAGCAATAGGTTCGATTATAATCGAATTTAACAGTTACTCGAGATTTCGGATTTTAAATGCCTTAAATAGTTCATAATAGCACGAGTAAAAAGCTTGAAATAAGCGAAAGACGAGAAAGGTGCAGCGCAATCACCCGCGATAATTCGAACGCAATCATAAATGCAAAATTCCATATAACGCATGGGGAAAATAAACTTTTAGGATGGAAGGGAGGCATTATTTGAATTCTTGACCAAAATAACAGTGAAATAAATTTTCTCACGCACTCTAAAACACGCTTGGTAGTTAAATTAAGAAAATCGCTTGGTAGTATAGTATACAAGTGTAATACACAAATTTAAGTATATTTCCAAACCAGAATGTACCGGTCAACCAAAATATTTTCTGCTTCATATTAGAGCACATGAAACGAAAAACGATAGCTACAGGTTTCTGCACTAACTATCATTGAAATATGAGGCACTAAATACACCGCTACACCTTCGATCATCCCCTCGCTATTATTTCACCAACGAGCTTTCCTAAGACTTGAAAGCGTTCCATTAGACAAAACATTTATACGCGCAATAAATACCGTCCTGCTAACAGCAAATCAGTTTATGGCAGCGAAATTTAATAATTGTTTCAGTGGGAAGGAAGGAAACTACTCCGCCTTTCTTATATAAGGAAGGAGAAGAACAAGTTAACACGCAAATGGGGCATTAAGTCGACAACCCTAGCTGATACCTGTTAACGACCCTTCGATTATGGCATTCCGCGGTTTAACCAGGTTATTTAGCTTGAGCGCTCGACCGCAAGAAGAGTGACTTCTGCAGACAACGCAACCAATTAAAAGAATTATGGGCAAACAGGTTTTCGAGTGCAAACCTCGGCGCCGTGCGATAGAACTTCTTCGATTGCTTCCTCTCGCTGCTCGGATGAAATCAATTGACGCTTTCGGCGAGATCTTAACTCGTTCCCGAGGCGATAGAGCAGCTTTGAGATCGTATCAACGCGAGAGGAAAGCTGAATTTCGAAGACGCCGCTTGTTTATGCTAAGATTGAAGAAGAATGCTCTGGGATCGCCGATCTACATTGCACGATTAGAATCATCAGGCAAGGTACGACGCAACTGAACCCTGTATGGATCAGATCTACCTAATCTTTAAAATAAAAGTAGTAATCGTAACAGAAATGAAAGAGCAAGGTGATTTAAACTTTGGCCTCGTTTTTGCTCTAACATCGTCCCTGAAATAATCGAGGTGAGGAATCTAAACGATTATTCTTCAGAGATAATGAATCTTAAGGATTGTTCGCACCCGTAATTTTGTATTTAAATGAGTGCTTTATAGGAAATAATGGAAAATCATCAGTAACATCTCTAAAATATTTCCCAAGAAGGAAAAATTAATAAAATGCTAAGAGTGGTTAACAAGGATAAGAGAAGATAATTACTTAAGTATTCTAATAATTCTACGCTTCGGTAGCGTCATGTGCTTTAATATTTCCTATTCAACGCCATTTCTTTCGTTTCTTGGTAACAAACCCCACCCTTTAAATCTATACTCGTTACCACAGGATATTCGTGAGGATAACGGGACGCGTCGAAACCTAGGTCGTTTTATTAAATATACTGTGGTAAGGAGTATAAGTTTTGTCTTATTCCTTTCATTATGAATAGCTACCACAAATTCGAGGCCGAAGTAGTGGATTTTGTCATTTAACATATTTTGCCTTTGTCTCCCCCTTTGCTTTTCCGTTGCATTCTACCCTCAGTCACATACTTTAGCAATCCCTCTCCTCTAAATATGTGATTCATTCATTTCCTCTGTCGAGGTTCATTAACTTCAATTGAAACCCTATCCATCTCTACTACCTCTGCGTTTGAAGATAATAATAATTATCATAGTCTTTATTTGGGCGAAATTGAGACTAAAAGTTTCCTCTTCCATCTAATTCTTCGTCATATTTAATGCAGTTGTTTATTTAAGAAGATAGAAAAGAAAAATGAGAAGAACTTTGGATATTAAAACCCTAAGAGATCTTGGGAAAAAATTATCCACTGCAGAAAAACGCCCACTATGAAGGGAGGTGTGAAAAACATGCGCAAACCTACCGATAGTAATAGTTAAACGATGCAAAAGAACATTACCAAGACAATGCACACATGATAGATAAACTTAATATACACACAGTAAATACATAATCGAAGTACATAGATTAATATTCATGGAATTATGGATAATTATACATCGATGTAACATCTATTTATAATTTTACATAAATCTACAAAGCATAAAGAACATTTATAAGATAGATAACGGTACTCGTTAGCTAATTATTATCTCATTTCTTAGAAAATTGAATGACAATTCCTATTCTTCCACTGCTGAAATTATAATTACTTATACAATGTGAAAGGAAATGCCAGGGTTCTAAGCAGTTCCAGGCAAAGAAAAAATAGTAAATGAGGAGCTTAAGGAGATGGAGCATCTTATATAATAGTATACCGTTCTCAGTGAGACCCAATTTCCACTCGTGTACTTTCGATGATTTTCGGTTAATCATTGGAACAGAAAGCGTGAATGGTAATGAAACCCCAATGTGCAGAGGGGACGGAGATTTTAGAAGGAAAAGATCGAGGGAAAACTGAGACAGGCAAAACGGGGGGATGCTGTGAAGTAACAACCCACTCCTCCACCGAGAAACCACTTTAGGAAGTGGACTTTCCAAAACCAGAATTCGCCCACGTTGCAAGCGCAACGACTTTCGCCTCAAAGATCACCAAAAATATCCTCCCAAACAGAACACCAAACACCTCCAAACAAAAAAACGCATCATTTCTATAAACGAGACTCCTTGGATGGCCAACCGTTCCACTTCCTCTGTATCTTACGCCAGTCCTGTAGAGAGAGTAAAGAGAGGTTTGGATTCGTTTCATCCCTAGGCGCCGCGTTCGAGATAAAGAAGAGACATTCGATTAGGGCGATGAGAAGGAAAGAATCCGGAGCAAGTGAAGAGTGCATCGGCGGCACTTTTCTTCGCCGATCCGAGAGTGAATCCGAGACACCGCACACATCTTTTATCCGACGCACACTCCACTTTTCATCCCAAAAGGTTTCCTTCGAGCTTTTTTTCGATCTCGAAAACGCCCGACGAGACTAAAATATTCACGCGTGTTTTGATCCGAAGGGTTTGGCGGGAAGAGGGATAGAACGGGATAAAGAAGTGGATGGGTTAAAGAAAGAGAATGGAGAAAGAGTGCAGGGATCAGAGAAAACGAAGAGGAAGAAAAAGGAATGACAACGAAAGGAGCATGAAGCTGTACGTTTCGTAAGGGATGATTACGAATGAAAGGGTCACTACTTAATATGCCTTTGACAGCACAGAAGTCGTTCGAAGAGAAAAGATTAAAATATCCGGATACTTGTTAACGGTTACTCAACCCTGAGTATGGTATCGGTAAGCAGTCGAACCGTCCAAGACGATGTTAAATGCTTCAAAACCCAGGAAATATTACCATTTTCGTAAGAGCCACACACAAGGTCGTAGCTGGGATTTGGGTTTACAGCCATGAAGTTAAAACTGCATTACCTAAAATCCAGGTGCAGGAACAATTCTAAAAAATCCAATTAAAATAGAAACTGATTTATTTTAACATGTTTTCCCTGCGAATCTCCAGCGGTGTTTGTATGACATTGTTGCGAGAGGCCATCCTCTCGCATGCTTTTGGTTATCGTTGGCTGTTTTCGTGGGGGGGAGGGGTTTGAACCCCCAAAACCACCCCCTTGGTTACGTATCTGGCCATACATAAGGTTTTTGGTTGCTAGATGTGTCCCTAACGCCTGATGACTACATTTCCTGTTCTTTAGAGATAAATACTTAGGCGATAAGATGCCCTATTAACCGTCGACGCCCGGCTGCAGCATACTCACCGCACCATATGTAGGAACGGATCTGACTATGGTAATAGCATCGAGAAACCAAACATATCTTTGATGGCTAGAATGATGAGATAGACATAAAATGCATTTCAGCCGCCAGAAGAAATGTAATTCCACATTAGATGATGAAAGAAAACAAATACAAGCCAGAGAAATTTGTCAATCACAAATGGTCCCCGAGGAAAAACAGATTTGCCAGCAAAATTCTGATAATAAAATATTCATTGAAAACGTGACTATAAATCAGGAGAAGAAAATTGCGTGAAAAAAGGTGAAAGAAAGGAAAAACACTGACACGGAGTGGGAAACTTTGGGAAAGAATTAGGCTTTAGCGAGGATTGTTTGAAAAGGTGACAGAGAGCTTGTGGGTGTGAAACCGGGTTCCGCAGGAATGGATGGGCGGTAACCCGTTGAGTAAGAAATCCGGTGGAAGTGTGAGAAGAACTGATAGGGAAGGATAACGGTCTGAGATATATGGAAGCGAAGAATAGAGAAGTGAGAGAGCAAAGTGGATTATTCTCCAGTGAGGACAGAAATCGCGGGAAAGCGAACAGCCGAGGTGAAATGGTATGGGGAGATCTGAGAGCAGAAACAGAGTGGCAGTTTGAGCCTGCGCGTGAGAAGGCGAATTCCCAAGACTCAGAAATGTGGAAAGAAAGAGCAGGAGTAAACCGAGGAAAGCCTGAAAGGATAAAGAATAGGTACCCAAAAGGAAAAGATAAGGTTTTAAGGATTTGTCAGCTGTCAAAAAGAGGAATGATGAGGTTTTTCTAGAGATATCACGATCGATTGTAATTTGTTGATTATAAAGTCGTACTAGTTGTAACGACGAAAATTACAAAATGAATTAATTGGCCTCGGAAGGAATTAAAAATTAGCCAATACATTTTAGAACAAATTTTATTCTTTTAAACTTTTAAATGGGCTGTGTAAATTTCTACGTTATTACCGATGAACAAAAAATATAGATCATTAAAACATTTTTTATTAATGAACTAATAACAGGTCCTAAGCGATTCCGAGGTTCTCTAGTAGTGGGCGTCATGGAAGATCTTGGCAGAATTTATATTATTTCAGAATTTTTATTATTACTAGACTAACACAATATTGATTTGATTGAAGATGTGTTTATAGATTATTGGAAGTTGTTGAAAATCACATAAACTCACCGGAAGAACATTTCTTTCTTCCATATTAAATAAGGCGGGAGTGACTATGTCTCCCAACGCCATCCACTTGGATAGATCCGACTAATCGATATACCCGACAGCGAAATTCGATAGGTATCGATAAATTCGAATTTTTCGAGCACCGACGATTTATAACGACCATATTTGTATTGATAATCATACATTCCGGTTTTATATCGCATTTCTACTAAAACTGTGCAAGTCTTTGAACAACTCAATTGTTCGCACTTTCAGAATGAAGTAACTTATAGATAATCAATCATCTCTTCCGATAATATCGAGAAGTGGTATTATTGTTAATCAGTGATTAGACAGCTAATGTCATTTTCCACGTGTGGGTTCCCACTTGGAAGCAATCCCAGGACCGTTTAATCAAAGGCGAACTCGCTAACTAACGGATATACAGAAGACTCATTTTCGTAGAGTCGGTCCACCATTCGCGATAGAACTAGCGTTCGATTGGTAAATCGAGATCGATGTGTAGGCTGGATCTCAAGCATTTTATGTTTGAGCAGTGAGTACATACGTCATCCATAAACTAACCAATGCTCCGCAAAGCGGTCGCGATTGATAAAAGCGGCTGAGATGGAGACGCGCAAAATTCGTCCCCGGAAAACCCTCCTCCAACAACCGAGCCATCAAGACACTCAACCGGAGCGGAAATATATTGAAAACGGAAGAAGGAAAGAACGGAACGAAAGAGAGGCGGAAGGGGCAGGACCTGGGAAGGTGTACGGACAAAGCGACCGAAAATACTGAAGTAAGAGAAATGGGCGGAAAGGATCGAAAAATGGGGAAAACTCGACGAAAAGCGAGAGAATTCTGGTTGGAAGGAAAATGGGAAAAGGAGCGGAGAGAGAAAGGAAACGGTAGGAATAAAAGATCGCATATCGACTTTTCTGCGTGCGACAAATATGAGCAGGGCGTGGAGGAGGAAAAGGGAAGGAAGTTGGAGGTAGGCGAGAAGAGGAGGGGTGGGGCGGGTTGCGAGGGTGGGACTTGTAAGAGGCGATAAACTGCGCAGTAAATAGGCGGCCGAGAGAAAAAGCACGCGCGCTGGGAATTTTTCCGCGACTGGAAACGGAAAAATTCCGAGAGATCTGCGATTTTTACAGTTTTTCCCTCTTATATCCGAGCACCGCAAATACATTTCCGATAAAAATTCCGAGGACAAAACCGCGAGCTTTTTTTCGCTCGTCTACGTCGAGGCATTATCGTTCTCAGAGTGTCTTCCCCTCGTATTACGTTTTATCTAATTTCTGGTCCGATGATGGAGCAAATAATTGCGAGCGTGAAGATGCTATTTATATATCCCGAGTAAGGGGAATTTCGGCGGAAGTTGGCTTCGGGAAATCGAAGGGTCGGTTGTGAAGTCATACAAATTCTGTGCCATTCGTGATTGAGGAAAATTACGAAATTTCTACGGATTGTTTTCGTTTCCTCTGAATCAAAATGAAAACATTTTCACTGGTAATTTGATATTGAGACGTTTAACAAAGGTAAGTAATAATGCTGAATTTAAATTATGTTGGGCCAATAGTCCGTAATTCCTTATAAGACACCGAGCTAAAAATATCTTGTTCACACCAGTTCCCATAACTAATAGCATTAGAAACAAATACCTGAAATTGAATAATAGCGATTATTAGCTACAGTTTTCTTAAAAATAAAGGGTAAATCAGTTCTATTATGCAATTCTATTTTAATCAATCAAAAGATTATGATGTTAGCTAAACAAGCGAACTGAATGTTCCAATTTTACAATACCACATTTTACTCGTAATGTAAACACTGAAAATGAGTTCAAAGAATTTTTACGGTATCGAATTCACTTATGGCTCATTTAGTTACTTTCATTGCACTGAGGTAGGACAATCTCAATTGCGCAAAATATACTATTTCCCTTGCTTCGTCTTCAAACGTACAGAAGATCTGCATACTTGGGTTAAATTAGTAGTAGCAATTGTATTAAGACAATGCTACAAACATCTGTTCAGTACTTATTGATGAATTTAGGAGGTTAGAATAATGACGTTTGAGCGGAGATTCTAGTAGTATTTATAAAGGATATCGGCAGCTGAGGATATTCCGCACGTACAGATACCCAACAGGAAACGAACCCGGGACCCCTTTCACCAAAGGCCAACGCCTTACCCACTAGACTATCCGAGATTCCAAGAGATAATTCTAGTGTCATACGGTTACAATATCAGCATAGAGTGTATTACAGTAAATAGTAAGGTATAAGTTAGACCTTATCCTGTTATTCACAACAAACAAATAGCAATTAAGTATTTCAACCCATATTTACGTAATGTTCGCATTTCTCTTCGGGCTCTCCGCATTTGCGAATCCGTATAAACACAGAGCAAAAGCGTGGAACGATCGCCAGCGAAAAACCCGAGAGTGAGAGAGCCAAGAACGAAACGGAGACCTTTCCCAAGTAACCCTTTACCGCAAAAATAAACAAAGCTCTGGGTGAAACGTGTCATGCCTCAGCTGCTTGGAGTTAATTTGAACGAAAATCTGATGATAAAACACATCATAGAATGTAAGTCTCACAACCCTACAAATATACGATACAAAATTAAATTTTGTTATCCTCAAGAGACATTTGGCGTAACATAACATGAAACTAAAGATCTGCACTTAAATTTACCAGGAAAGTAAATTATCGGTAGAAGAATCTTCCAGTACTGCACACTTCCCTTCGTGAACGTACAGTTAGATTTCTGCAACCTAAGATGATTCGTCAGATTTCATCTGATGATGGATTGATAGGGGTGGAAGGTGAAATTTTGAAGTTTTCACCTTCATTCATTTTTCGTCATCATTTACACCCTCGTTCACCTTTGACAAAAGTATACTGTTCGAAAAAGTTGTGGAGTTACCTGAGGATGCTTTTTCGGAAGCTAAACCGGTAGCGCTGACATAAATCCTGCGGAAAATTACAAAGTTTTACCTTTACTAACAAAGATTTCCGCCAAGTAATAACTTCTCAAAAGGGTTTTATTCCTTATGGAATCTGTATCCGACGGACTGTCCCGAAAAGAAGCGAAAAATTTTCCAAGAAATCTTCGTAAAATTCGATCGCAGTTTCACTCGTTAGTTCGAGGCATATCTGTTCATCTTTTATTACATACACATATGCATACAATCGTCTTTATTGGGCTAAATCGGGACTAGAGAGTCCTATCTTCCATTTAACCCTTCTATTATACCTTACATACGTTATTAGAGTAGCATGTCAAAATATGGCAGCATGATTCGATGTAACAGATACGGCTGTTGGAATGAATGCCTATACGATGAAGATTTGTGGACAATATCCTCGTCGACGTAAGAACATTACAAAATAGAGCTCTATTCGGTAACACACATTATCGAATTAGCATTAATTTATATATATAAACAGCTATGTTGCTTCCACAACCTCTACTTCCGCGACCGGTTTCGCAAATTAACTTGAATCTCTGAGCAGAATTACGGAAAGAACAGAGATGCAATTTAACCTGTTAAACCGGTCGCATAAAATGATTAATTAATTCCATTTATGCCTGTGGAAACTACTAAGTCATTTAGAAGTAATGGTTTCAGACCTCCACAAAGTCACGCCTTAGCGTGTTCTTTTCACGCCGTAATCTTCTCCTATGCATAAAAATTAGTTCTGTAATCACATGGCCGTGATTATAGGACTTAGCTAATAACGCGAATGAGCCAAAATAACACGAAGGAGCTTTCTGGGGAATATAACCATAGCATAAGCGTTCAAATGCTAAGAAGATACCACAGAAGAGATGAGGCTTCATTATCTCCGGCTGATGTCGATATAAATTCATAGCATTATACCTAATTTACATTCAGATCAATCTGCTAAAATTCACGAAGAGAGGCTACAGAAGACGATTTTGAAGGCTTTCCACGAATGTTTACTGATTACTGAGAAAGATTGGCACGAGGTGATATTTTGGTACCTTGTCATGAAGATTCGTTAAGGATTCTCATTCAAACATCTCTTTATCTAAATTACTTTCAAACAATGGAGAACACCACCTTGTTTCCATAACCAGAACATCCCACTCAAAATTCCCAAAAGGAACATTTAATAAATTTCAACGCCAATCGAAAGAAATGCGTGGGTAAAAGTTGATCCCACTTACAGCATCGTCTGTCACCACACTGAATCAGATTGGGATACGAGATTTGACGAAGAAGCAATAGAACTTGCGTCAATACGGGAGAAAGGATTGAGCGAGAGAAGAGAGATACCGGAGGACGAAAGCGTGACATTTATATGGAACCGAAGGGGAAGATTAGAGAGAATGGTGAGTGAGAAGAAGTGGAGGGATATGAAGGAGGAGATAAGGGGAGAGAGGTGCAGGACAGTCGTTTAGAGCAAATATTTGGTCCCCAAAGTTCCCAGTCGGAGAGAAAGGCACGTCGGAATAGGATTTTAAATCGCCTAAACTGCTACGCGTGTGGGCGTAAGGGCCTATCGAGAGTGATTCGAAGGGAGAGGAGCTAAATCTCCCTTCGCAGGGAGAGGAAAGCGGCTATTTAACGACCTGAGCCCTTTTCCCCCATAAAAACCCGGTCCGGTAGCACCTCGCCACTTCCATAAAGGACAGGCTAATTATATCGAGTGGCAGAAGAGAAGTATTTATTTCCCTATGGAGAGAGGTTATTTCGATTTCGGAAGCGACTCTTCCAAGAGGAGAGAGCGGAGAAAAGTTTGGTGAACGTGTTTAGGGAAACCCAAATTTAGAAGATGTAATGATCCAAGACATGCTTCCAAGTGCTCCGTGGCGAGGAGGATAGGAGATTTTTCTTTATTCCCCAATGCCTCCAGAAACTTTCAGTGAAAAATTAAAGTGGGCGGCGTAAACGTTGCCGACCTTCGTGGCGGAGGTTTTAGTGCGCTATCTAAAATTAAGAATCCGGGTTCGAGTCCCAGCTAACCGGATTTCTCCGGCCTTGGGTATGGGTTTTTGTGTTCGTCGTTTGTGTCCTAGATCGTTAAAATTCTTAAAATGGATGTAATTGAGGGTTCCCGTTTCCGCAAAAGGAATAATAGTAACAATGTGCCAATGCATACAACAAAGCTCTAACCAGGAAAATCCAGGTCAGCCGGGACTCGAACCTGGGACCTTGGAGTTAGTTCCGAGATGACCGCACGCTTATCGTTTTGAGACACCTATGCGATTAATTATTCCTACGTTAATATTTTGAGGATATACTTAAAATCTTAGTTCTTTAATTACTGATTTCTAATTCATCAGTTTATTTCTACACTGAAACTAACAACGAATATACCCTAAGAAACGTGTGTAGATCCACTTTAGGATCCCGCCTGACTTACTGTACAAGTGTGCCGAAGAGATGATAATTCTGAAATGCACAAATGTCCTATGCTATTTCCTGGCTTACATTCAAAATCTCTGCTTATTTATTTCAAGGTGATACAGACTAAAATGATTGAAAAGAAACGCTATGGGTAAGTAATTACTGTGAAAAACTTCTTAAGGCCATCGAAACAGCTTACAATTAAACGTGAATTGATAATAAAACTCGCACTTAATAATTGTAGGAGGCAGTAAGCAGTTGTGCAACCACTTACGATAAATATGCGAATTACCATCGTGTAACCAGTGGTGACATTTGCAATAGCGTGAGTACAGCAATGAGAGCATGAATTACACTAGTACCCTCTTAATCTGAGATTTTAATTGAAATAGCGGATTCAAATCGAGATCCCTTTATAGAATCAGCGATTTCAAGATATATTTTACTATTTCGCCTTATTTAAATCAAAAGAAGAGCTGACAAACAATGAAACGTCCACAAGTATTAGCCCGCGATGATACACACTACTATACCAATAGTATATAGACCAATAATAATTCAGAAGTACGTTAGTGGTATGATTAATGCTAGGAAAGTTTCTAAATTTTAAGATTTACTTCGTTTATTATTGGTGTTTTGAGAGTGGATGGCTAGAAACAGAAATAATTACGAGGCATTTTCATGGATCTACTTACTTTCTCCTACCATTGACAGGGATGATGATGTGGGCAGGAGTAGCAGGATATGAGAGGTTTCGGGTGAATTGCGAGGGGAAATGAAGTGGATGGGATACGGTGAACTTGTTTTAAGTAAAAAATGAACGAATATAGGGAAAATAGGTAAAATAAGAAAAAGGAAGAAGATGAAAATGTACAGAAGGAAAGGTAGGAAAGGAGACGCAAACAGAAAGGATTTAAAAGGAAATCAGTATGAACACTTAGGGATAGAGCAGAAACAGAAGCTTAACGTTACCAACTCTCTTTTGGGCTGGGTTTTTGATTGAAAGCAAATGTCCCGCAGAATCGGAAAATTACCAAGACTATTTTTGGCTAGTTTTTGGATTGAAAACAAATGTCCCGCAGAACCGGAAGCGCAGGACAAAAATCACTAATTCATCGGGAAATTAGCCGAGGAGGGCGTATTAAGATTCCTGTCTTTGTACTACTGTATTTATCTAATATAAAATCAGCTGCTACTGTTTCGGAAAAAATTCTTCCTACAACTATTCCTGCAGCAAAACAGTTCTGAAAATGTAGCGTTAGTAGGGTAAAGGGAATCGGGCCACGAAAAGGAAAATCTTCGATTTCCCTGTCTAGGTGAGTAAGAAATTTCTAAGCTAATTACCATCCGTAGACTTGATACATGTTTGGTTTTAAAAGTAATTCGCAGCCTGATTGCTTATGAACTGTACTATGCTGGAACGATATTTTTAAGTGACTGCACGGTCCTACTCGCCTGACAGTTGGTGGGGATTTTCGCTCAACTGAGTAATCTGATTTTCTAGGATTTTTGGCAACACTAAATACCAAGAAAGGCTCGAAAAGTAAAAAATTATGCTAGCTAAGCTTTTCATTTCATCCAAACCATGCTACATTCTCACCATCTGTTGACTCCTATGCAATTTTTTATAAAAACTCGATTTCCCACCTCTCCCTGGATGAGAGCCTACAGGCGAAATTGTAACAAAAAAAATAAATGCAGCCAAAATGTTCTAGTTTCTAGTCTGTCAGCAGATTAAGGTTACAAAGAACTATTGAATGTAACGCAGTCAGTCTCAGAATTTCCATTTCGGAATTAGACGCACATTTTGAAAATCATTCCTATTCACCCGCTGATCCGATTCTCTCTCCGATCCGATCCGACTCCCCTCTACCCTATTTCATAAGTTTCGTCGCAACATCGATTCTCGAGTTGCTAGCCGTTAGTACATATATTATCGGAATGATTGAATAAAATGGATAAACCAAGGTGAACAAAGAGCGCGTCCATAAAACAATCTTTTATCGACAGTATCCCAGAGCTATTAAGTAGCTGTTAATAATACATTTCACATCCACTCGATTAAAACGGAAGTGGAAAAAAACGCGGAGACCGCTAGATACAAGAGAAAGTCAATATTTGGTATGTGAGAAATAGAACACGAAGAGGATATACTTACAAAATGATACAGCCCATTGTGCCTTAATAAAACTTTCAGGAGGGAGAGTAGTGCGAGAGAGTGAGGGGAAATGGTAACAGATTAGATACAACAAAGAGAGGAGAAAAATAGGCGAAGGCAGTTAATAAAAGAGATGGCACTAGTGGAGGAAAGAGGGTGGGTGGCTAAAACGCAGCCGAAGGAAGAGAGTTCTAGAGGAAAAGGAAAGTTAAGAAGAACGGGGACGGGACATTAATTGCTTTGGGAAGGCAGCATTTTACAGGGATTAAGGCAATATTCCCACGGTTGAAAATGACGGGAAATCGGTTTTTGAGAATGAAAGGGCGCGAAGGCGGTTAAATGCGACAAAAACTATTTCCATCGGTCCAATCCACGAGGAGCGGGATTTACAGATGCAAAGGAAAATCCCCAAGAAAGAGTCCAGGGCCAAAGAAGGCCCGAAAAGGTCTTTTCTTAGGGGTCTAGCCAAGCTACTAGGAGGTGAGGAAGTAGGTATTTCACGACCTATGTTTCCAAAATTTACTTTTAAAAAGGAAGAAAACGGAAAAAATGAAATTATAATCACTTGGAAGTTTCTGTGATTAGATAAGATATATAGTATTACTGTGACAGATATCAAGACCTATCAGATCTTAGGTGAGTAACAGAGATAATTGAAAGGATTTGACCATTCAATCCTTGCACACTCGCTTGAATATTCCCTAGGCAATCTTGGAATAAATAAAGAGACAGGAACCCAAAGAGAAACTGAAGTGAAAAATATTGACATGACTAGGACTAGAAACCTGGTCTCCCATTTTCCTGGAAGGTATACTAAGCAGCAAACCACCAATTCGGGTCAATTTCACTCCATTAACGGTGTGCATTGTAAAGCGGTTTTAACGGTACACTTGGGTTTTAATCCGCAAGGTTAGCCACGCGAATACATTTCCTATCATTATTCTCAAGAGATTGGAATTTGTAACGGAGTGAGGGAAAGATGAAAATGGCGGGAAAAATAATGGAATGCCCATTAAAATTATACTGACGTAACAGAAAGACAGCGATATGCACAAATTGTCCGTCGAATAGTAAACTACATTTCACGGAATACGCGTACATAATTTTCCAAACGGTATCAAATCATACAAGACGTGATTAATTTCCAATACAAAATTATAATCCACTTATATCGGTATCATACAGATACTGAGATACAGATAGAAAGATATTTCATGCATTTAGTATGGATTATTCACGCATAATTTCATTTTAAGCATTTAGGTTCGACTAAGTTCCCAGCATGGCGATAACGGCAATGAAATCGCGAATATATTACGTGGTGTGTAAACAACAATAAGGCCTGCGTGACGTAAAGAAACAGAAGGTAACAGCATCGAACTTCTTTAAAAAGATTTGAAATCATGATCAACTCTCACTCCTGAAGAGAATTTAACAGAGGTGTTCATGATAAAAATCATAATATACGTATATCTGGAATATTCATTTCACCCAGTCATCATGTAATCTCATAACTTTACACGCCACTTAATTACGATTTGGCCCTAATCCTTTACTAATAAGAAAATCATGTAGGCCTTTCTTTAAGGAGTGGTGTATATTAACAATGCCCTCAGCATATATCTATGCATGTGCTATTCATGTGCATTCAAACATACATAAATACGGAAAACAGAAGGATAACCATGATCACCTTACAAGAGGAAGGTTTTCCTTGAGGGCTCCATCGCATAGACTGAGCCTAACTGCAAGGAGCTTTGAGATAATGGCTCTAAAAGTGTACAATTTGCTGCCCGGCGATTTAAGGAAAGCTAATGGTATACCTTTCTCAAATAAAGTAAGGAACTTTTTACTTAGTAAAACATATTACAGCGTAGATGAGTTCATGAATGAAAAAATATGTAAATGTATTATGTAATATAATATGTAATGTAATATGTAATATAATATGTAATGTAATATGTAATATAATATGTAATGTAATATGTAATATAATATGTAATGTAATATGTAATATAATATGTAATGTAATATGTAATATAATATGTAATGTAATATGTAATATAATATGTAATGTAATATGTAATATAATATGTAATGTAATATGTAATATAATATGTAATGTAATATGTAATATAATATGTAATGTAATATGTAATATAATATGTAATGTAATATGTAATATAATATGTAATGTAATATGTAATATAATATGTAATGTAATATGTAATATAATATGTAATGNCTTGTTGATACCTGCTAATTTTAGTTTGTAAATTAATTTGTAGTGGGGGACCCTGTCGAAAGCTTTCTTGAAGTCAAGGAAAATAGCGTCCACTTGTTTTTTACTTTCGGCAGACTTTAAGATATCGTGGACGAATAGAGCTAGTTGGGTTTCGCATGATCGGTTCTTTCTAAATCCGTGTTGGTTCTTACTGAGGAAACGATTGCTATCTAAGAACTTCATAAGTGAGCTAACAGCTAAATTATTGTTATTAATACTAACCCCAACCAATGCTTATGAAGGATACTTTCACACAACCTGAACAAGAATGGAACTGTTATACTTCGCTAACTAGAACGACTTGCACACCTCGCCACCAATACCTGGGAGGGTATATTTCACAGAAGATAAAAAATATGATTCTCTATCTGTCGTCGCCGCTCGAAGGAGTTAACAGGAAATTCTGGACGTGAGAACACGTATTGCAGATACCTTTCAATCATCAACCACCACCCCCTATTCACTTTCCGGATTTTCTCACAATCCTCACAATTTTAAAACACGCTAAAAGCATTCTTAATTGGCGGAAAAGAATAGAATACTTTCTTTCACTGGAACAGGTTGCATCGGCTATTGGAGAAGCACAATAATTGGTTTCCTCAACATGGGTACGGTTATGTACGAGCTCTAAGAATTACACTCCCATTAATTTACTGTAGATCTTGTAACTAGAACAAAGTCTTTCTATGTTTAGCAATACAGCGTCATTCCTTCTCGTCGCTGAGCAGAGAATACAAGTACATTACATACATATTTCGATTATTCTAGAGAATATATTTACGACTGAGGCCGTGAATTTTAGCTTACAAGGGAAAATTTACTACTGTGTCAAACGGATCTTAATGATACAACCAAGGATAGGTTCTGTAGCAAAAAAGAAGGTCCTATGTGTTTCTGTTTTAATAAAAACTTCCTAGTTTTTCAGCAAAACGTAAACAGTGTAAAAAAGCAAAGGGCTAATCTTGAATGTAAAATTAAATTGATAAAATATTCACAAAAAGGAAAAATCCTCAATTCGGTACCGAAATCGTGTGCTAGAGATTTGCTGCTGTACAAGCTAACCAGTACACCACGGCTGTCGTTGCTAAGTTGGCCCATTGCATTACCAGTTATTGAGTTTGATATTGTAAAATTATAGGTTGATTTTTAAGATCGTTTTGCAGAGAAAGTAGGAAGTAATTGTTAAAAACGAGAACTTATCGGCCCTTATTTTTTGCCAAAAAACCTATACTTAAATGCATCGTATCTTTACCATTATCTGTTTTCATACTAAAAGCCGAAAGGCATCTATGAGAGGTCATAAAAATAATGTTTAAAGTACGGGATATCAAATACATCACAACGGCTTTTCAATAGATCGACATAACTATTTCTGCGATCTGAACAGCCTTTGCCACAGGTTTTTACGTCGTGACGTCACTCAAGCTTTCAGATCTGCCTACAAACTATAAGTGAATGATCAAAGCCTAAAGGGAAAAAGTCACTGACATGGGGAAATAGATCACCTTCATCCATTCGCACAAAGAATTCGCGACAAGGATAGTTTACATTGGGACTGACTTCATTGGCCGAATTGGAACCGGCTGCTTTAGATTCTAGGATTAGGTACGCTGCTTTTGCTAAACACTTGTACGTTTCTCTCACGTCAGCATTCCACCCTAAGTCAACAAACGCTGATTGGCTTGCGAGCGAAGACAAACATACAGGTATAAATAGGGCTTCTTTGTCACATCATTTCAATTAATCGCGATACTGCAAATTGAACGTTTCGTTTGCTTACCTTAAAATAGGATTTACTCGTAGAATTTTCGGGATCCCGGAACTAATGAGGTACGGCCTCAATTTGTCCTCTGCGTTACATTGCAATCGCCGTCGCAACAATTTTCAGGAAATTCCTCGCTTCACAGAAAGTTATTATCTTTTGTATTAATGGGTGATGCACCGCCTGAACGGAGATTTATTGTGTTGTAATGAAGTACTTATATCTTAAGTCCGGAAAAATCAGAAACGTATACTGACGACTTGTTGTATACTAGACCCCTCCACTGTTAGCTACCAAAAGCATTGGAAAGGGAATGAAGCTTGCTGGGTAAAGTGAGGAGTGAGGTATTTCGCCTAAGGTTTCCTCGTTGAGCCAGAATGCTACAAGTGGAATAAGTCCACGTAAGCAACTCAAAGACCCAATCGAAAAGACATTTACTAGCATTCAACAAGGTGAAAGTTGGTTCATATTATAACAGACATGAGCAAGGCTAACAAAAGTAAACGGAATACAAATTTTCCTCTATCCCTTACCAAAAGATGAATGACCCATTCCTGAAGAGAGAATAGCAGGAATACCCAAAAAAATAAGCTAGCAAATTTACTGCGAGCTTGCTGCTGGTTGTTCAGCTTTCGGTGCACCACAGGTTGAATATTTAACGTTAGCATTAAGGTGAAAACGTTCCTCACCTCTATAATCTCCAGGTCTTATACAAAGATGCGACATCTAAGTGTGGCCTACAGGTCTTATATCACCAAATCTGTAACAAAAGGAGCGAATCTCCGACGATGGAAGCCCATACAGCAACGATCCTCATTAACCAACTCCCCCAGTCTTACACCATTCTCATAACGTCAAAGCCATAGAAACATTTCAATAAACAACATGGCGTCCAAGACTCTGGACACGCCCTTGACATCTTGAAGTCCGAGAGAGTGGCACAATAACGATGTTGATAGGTACGCCACTTGATAAATCCTTGTTACAATCATCATACAAAGTAGCTTATGTATGTGCCAAGAAAAAAAATTATGCACTATCTGAGGAATTACTAAGAGCTTATGAATTGGAAATACTGAAAGCAGATTTAGGTTTGTAAGGGCAAGAGGAATTCCTCCGTGGAATTGTAAGAGCAGTTAAGAATTCGACTCATGAGCCAAGATTCGTATTTAGAAATGGCAAAGCATATCAAAGCATTTCCAGAGAAATGAGACAATAAGTTTGATGATTCTAATTATACTAGTTACAGAGAATAAATGCGATTTTTCGGAATGTAATAAAAGTAATAAAGAAGCGTGAAATGTTTGAACGAAATCTATAATTACATAGGTGTTAATTTATAATCTAATTTTCCAATACTTCATGATAATGTATGACAATCTGTTATAGGTGATGGAGATCCCAATCAATTTTGAAATGTACTATCACTCTTCAATATAAATTGATTTTCAAAGAAATCAATTAATATTAAGCAAATATAAATGTTACGAGACGAAATTTAGGACTGCTGCGTACAACAGCTAAAGGAAAAGAAAAATCCTTGGGAAACAAGCGGAACGTTAAAAAAATCTGAAAGACTATTCTGCATTTCAGGTATGATTTACCACTCTTAAAGGTACGAGCTGTAACTACCATCTGTTCCAAGCCTTACAATCAGCATGAATTACTCAATTATAGGCCTGAAGTTTCTCAGAGCAATAGGCTAAAGGTATTTCCCGGGCACTATAATTCGCTTGGAGGCATTCTCGCTTCGATGATCGCAAAACGAAACGGGGTCAATCAAACAAGGAAAACGGAAAGGCATAAACGGACGATTTCTTCACATCATGTTGTATTATTAAGACCTTAAAATAAAGAGTAGCTAAATTTCTTAGGCAGATGCAGTTCTCTCTCAGCCAATAATAAGTTTTCCTCGGACAGGAAGGAAAGAAAACCATCTAAACTCGCATACGTTTCTTTAGGATACGAGCATTCCTGGAATAATATATTATTGTTGTGTATTATTGGTCTGTGCTATGTATATATTGGTGTTGTGAGGCTTGATGATACTTGTTCTGTGGTGGGCGGAAATGTTGTGTTATTGAAATCGGCGTTGTTTTGTCTTTGCATAATTGTGTATTGTAGTATTATACTTATTGTAGATTAGTAAGTTACCACCGGACTACTCCATCTGTAACATAATATTAATAATAATAATAATATCTAGGCGAAAATAACAACAGTAACGAGCAAACTATTTAATTTTTCTAACAGAATAATTAGTATCTATAGGTGTCTGTTTACATCTCAATACATTTTCTTATCTCTTCCATTGGAAAACAAACATCGGCGACAACTGTAACAGAAGGAGCTTACTAATTTGAACTAAAGAGAAGTTCACTTAAACTTCTTAGAGCAAAGGACCAGACAATGGAGTTTCTTTCCAAAGGCCTATCCTTCATCGAACCATGAACGCAAGAATTTCGATAAATTTCGACATTTTCGATCAAATTTCCAACTTTCATTTCTGCGATATAAAATTAATTCGGAGAGAAGGGAAAACTCATGAAACGGCTCTTATTGCTACCGAATTATTTTCAAGTAGTTCTTTACAGACGCAACTATGTAAACAAAATACAATTATACAAATAGAAGAACAAACATAATCGATCATACCGAAATGGGGTAGCGGAACAACAATTAAAATAACCTCCAAGGAAAATAATATTCGATTCAACTTTATCTGGAAGCGCTTGAAAAGCATTCAAAGATGCATTTCTTTATTTTAAAAATGTTCTGTTATTTCTAGGCCTTGGTTACGAAAACAGGGATTAGTAATGATGAATACAACAAACGAAAAAATATTCGATTCCAAGAAGATTACCTAGTCAGTTATTAATCGATCAATGAATAATAAATTATATCAAGTATTTCTAGGCGGAAAATTTTAATAATTGGAAGGTGCTTCGACAGATGCACCTATTTTGCACACGGAACCGGCATCAGGCTGAACGTTGGCCGCCTTCAAAGCCAAAATTACCGCCACAGATATTGTAATATGGGTAAGAAATGTATGTCGAAAGAATAAATTCGGCATCAGGAGGAATTCTTGAATAAAATAAAGTTTTGAACAACAAAGAAAATTACGTTCACTAATCCACAATATAAAACGTAACCTTCTTTGTTGTTCAAAACCTTGTTTTATTCAACAATTCCTCGTGATGTCATCAAGATGCCGCAAAGTGACGGCCTCAACCGTGAATTTTATAAATCCGGCGCCCCCAAAGAGTGACGCCTGCCTGCAATGCAGCCTCTAAGGGACCGCTTCCTACGGCCTTGTTAAGCATATTTGGGCCCCCTCCGGGAATCGAATCCGGGACTACTTACACCAAAGATTACCCATTAGTCATAATCATTAGTGGCATTACCCATTTAGTTATTCGGAGGCTCGAATTTCTATAATTTACTAGATAAATGGTAACATGAGATATTTAAATGTAAACTAGTAATGTAATTAATTCCCTTATTCTTCAGTGGAATTATAGGAGTGTATATCACCACTGATTTCTACCCTCGACAATCGGTCACTGAACATCACCTAGTCTTCAAAATAACTAACGGGGATGAATCAGGAGGAGAAACGTGTTCAGCGAACAAAAGGAGTGTAACATCAACACTGCGATACATCCTCGCTGCCGCCAGAAGGAACTGCAATCGAATGGCAACATGGAAAATCCGTTAGTCTGAAGAAGGGGTGCAACGCCTAAGGCCTTCGATCGATCAGATGTACACATCTGCGAGAAAGTATATTTGAGAGTAACGGGCAGCGAGATTAATCGAGCGGTGAAATGAGAATGGGAGACTCTTTTGGGGTCGAGATAAAGACACGATACTGACCTTTCCCGAACACCCACTACTGTTTCTCTTGCAATCAACTAGAACGCTAACAGGGGGAAAAGATAACGCGGGAAAGACGCAATGCTCTGGACCTAAATAGGGAGATTTAAAACAACGTTTTTCTGACGTTTCTAGATGAAAGAAAGAAGCTTTCTCAACGATACTCAGGTTCATTTTCACGGGCATTTCGTAACGACTCCACTCCGGAACTTGGCGGATATTTCGCGAGCTATTCTAAAAAGACTACCTTTCATTGCTCTGCCAAATAATTTTGAGTATTAACTTTAATAAGATGTACAGAGGGAATGGGAAAGTGGATTTTTTATATCAGCCATGATATTCAGGAGTTAACTGTTCTGCCGTATAAAAACGATATTTAAAAAATTAAAAACTTAATGCCTTAAAATTACTTTTTTCCACATCTAATCAACTCTATGATCAGTTCCCCGTAATGTAGGAAAAACTTTCCAGCAATTACAACAGTCAATGAAATAATTGCTGTATGATTCCATACCGTGATAAATAATAAGAATTACTTTCTTTTAATTTAAATACAATAATTTCCTTTGAATTTGCTGAAAAGTTCTTCGGCATATACCTAAATCCTTACGGAATAGACAATAGGAAGAACAAAATATAGTGGGAAAACTGCCTCATATAATTAAAATTCCCGATTAAGTATCCATTCTACTGATGATATACAATCGAATCCTAAAACGTGTTTCTTTGAAGTTTTACATTAGTAAACTAAAATGGTAGTATTACTCAAAAAACATTATCAACAACATGAAAAGAAGAGCGACTGGAGAAGTAACAAACATTTACATCGAAAAAATAGGAAAAAATCTTCCTGACATTAATAAGGTATTGGGAAAAATCTGAACCTCAATACTAAGTTAACGATAACTTACAACTGTATAAACATTATTTTTAGATACTCAAACACCGTAATAACAAACAGAACTAGATTATATCCCTATAGACTAGATTCATCAAATCGGATCTCGAATCATAACACATCGCCACTGTGAGTAAAGACTCCATTGAGTCTCATCTATACTCAAAAGTTCAAATTATATATCACTACAATAAACATGTTATATCCAATGTAATCCTATTGCCTCTGATCTCCTTCCTTAACCTGAGTAATTCGCAACCTCTCTTGTTCTACCGTCATCTCTCCATCTTCCGTGAGTAGCACTCGCCCATAAGCGGCCACCGCAAACTTCCCAACGCCCGTGTGCACTTCATGCCCTAGCCGCCCTTGCACACGCCGCCGTACGAGGAACTTCATTTTCCCATGAACAAAATAAACGTTTGCAGCTAATACGAAAACTAACCGAGCACCATAACTACTGTGAACCCTACCTCTGAATGCGATAGGCAGGAAATAACGTTTGGCTCAGGGAAGGGCTTTCCAGCCCCTTAACCCCCCGCAAAGCGGGGGCTGAGGTAGGGCAATGATACCGACGAGCACTCAACCTACTTCGCTTCGTCCTGAAACATAAATCCTCCATTAGTATCAAACACGTAACTTGCTGAAATAGGAATTCGGGGTAGTTCTGATACCAGGGATGGATAAAATCAACGTGTTTAGGCGTTACTACGTGGAAGTCCATCACAGAATAGATCTAGACCACCACCGAAACCCATCGCATTAAATAACTTGTGGAAGAATTACAAAGTTTCCTTATTCTATTCTACTAGGGATGGAATCACTGCTTACTTTAAATTTGAGTGTAATATTCAGTACTTCCGGAAAATCTGACCAAAAATGAATTTTCACCTTCATCCCAAATAAAACTAACGGGTCCGATTTCGTAAACATTCACGTTTCGGAGTACTAAGCCAAATAATGAAATTAATAATGGGGAATATGAATTGATTTACCGCTTTACATCTCCGGTCTAACTTCTTTAATTTGGACGAACGGCGACGTTGGGATTTTGTGGTTAAATTATATGTGAGCGGGATAGAGAGCCTCCGTGAACATTTTGAGAAGTTCAAAGAGTTCTGAATCTAATTAAAACTGTCATCGGTTTCCAGCAACAACATGAAAAAAAACCGAATCAATACCATGTTTACGAATGAATATCGCATCAAAATTTAATTTTATAACAAGGGCGTAGCACAAACGCTTAGTAAGGAATATAAACGTATGTCTACCATTAAATGGGAACTGACAACATTACATAATTCAAATGAAATTGCAACATTGAATACTGATTCAACAAAATAGATATTAGTTCAATATATGCCAATTTACCACGTTTTGTAAGTGCTACATGTACAAGCGTATACAATTCTGGTGAATCGGTTTAGACGGTGCTAAATATCATCAGTTTGAAGATAATTTACGGTTATGCGACTGCAGTATATCTGGAGCATCATTCTCCCTATACCCTTATAAAGTTTGACGAAGATTCTAAAAATAAATACGGTTCAAGTATACAGATTCCTAAGTAAAGAGAGCATTATTAAACAAAAGGATAAACAGAAGTGAAAATAGCGGCACGACTGGGACTCGAACTCACGTCTCCCAATTTCTGTAAAATTATTCGAACCACTAAAATACCATGCTTTCTGAGCAAGACATCCTACTCATTCTTCAACAATCATATTTGATCAGACAATCGTATTTTCAAACTTCAGGCGGTTCGGTGGAATCGTGCATATATTTCTGGTACATACTACACGAAAGCCACAAAAGTTAAGCTTCGGTTGAATACAGGAAGATTCCATTAGTAAGGGAGCATTGGTTAATCAGAAAGACGCAGCGTTCACAGAATATGGCTTTCCAATAATCGCTAATTTGACGCTTGAGAAACAATTGACGAGGGAAAGAGCCGCGATGCGAGAATCGCGTTCCCGCTCAATTACGACTTCACTTAAACAGGTAATGCTGATCATGGATACCCCAACTTCCGCAACTCTGGGAGGAAATTGAGTGTGTTTCGACAACGTAAATTAGCGTTGGGAAATTCGGAGCAGAAATTTTGATGCATGACGCAACGCCCTCCTAACAATAGTCTACGTCGAATATGAACAGACAAACTGTGGCGTGTATTTGATGATGTGAACTTCTCGAATTTGAATTATTCCATTTAATTGTTGCGTGAATCACTCACGCCCCGGTGAATAAGAGCGATGGATATAATGAAAATGAAATTCTATGAACATACGATTAGTAGTATCCGGATTATCAGATGATGGCAAATCGTCATCCGGCAATGTGCTTCAGCTATTAAGAATTAGAATGTAAATCAGTAAATAATTCTTTCGGATATCATTAGTGAAAGCCTCGCCCTTCTCTCGATTAATACAGTCACGGTTTTAAGCCACATTAATTTTATCCACTTAATTTTATCCACTTAATCCACCGTTTCAATGACTTCTTTGCCAATATTTACTTTCCTTTGGCGCACTCACCTTCGAGAGGAATAACTTGCACTTACATTTCTCATCCACATAGCTTATTACGCTCATTTCTCATGCCATTTTGAACAAGTTGCCTATCTTCTCATAACTATGCTCGGTAAAAGAGAAACATGGACGAAAGCGTGAACTACAGAAAATTTTCCATTTTTCATCCAGAGAAAATGAACTATTACGAACGACGTAAATCGCTGGATTCTAAAGTTAAAAGAACTTTCACCGGTACCAAATTACGTTATAAAAACAGAACAACGCCATCCCATCAATTATCGGAACCTCAGCGTTTATTTTTTGTTCCTTATTCATCACGACATCTGCATACCAAATTAAAATTTTTCAATCAGCTAAATTCGTGGAACCCGAAACAATACTTTTGAAAGTTTTTACTCGCGAATACATGGCGGGCCCCAAAATTTTTCTCACATATAAGTTCATACTGAAGATTCGGTCTCCGCACTGGAAGTTGGAACCAGCTAATGAAAAGACACGAAAGCCGATTACAGCAAACTTTTTCCCGCATTATTCTTATGAAAGGAGCAGGCTTGAATAAAATAACTAAGCTACTTATTTTTATATCTTTCAGAGTATGTAAACAGAGAATTCCGGCAAATGATGTTGAAGATTAAAATCGATGGAACATAAAATCCAGGTTCTTCCCTGGATTCGAACTAGAAACCTCAGCAATGTTTCGGGTGCTCGACAACAGCAGCGCTTCCAAATAAGCGAACCGCGGCATATTGGTCCTCCATAAGCCCTTTGCAGGCCGCTTGACCTCCCCAGGTAACAATCTTCAAATCTTACTTTTTAAATTAGAATTAGAATCCATGAAAAATGTGAAATTAAATACTTCTCATGCAAAATATTCATTGCTGATTTATAGTAAAAATTTGATAATTATATGGCATTTAGAAGTTCTTGAATCTCAACTTCATGCTGAATGTTAAAATTCAGAATTTCTCAATAATAGCTAATAAATGACGCTACCAAATTTTACAAATGCACTAAACACGGAACCTATTTCCGTTTTATCCTAAATCTACCTATAATAGAGTATCAAGTGTTTAATTTCTCCCTTTCTGACTCTTTTTTATGGATTTAAACCTAGACGAGGAATAGCGAATGAGAGACTTACTGCTGCGTGAAGTTTGCAGAGATGGTTACATTTACCTCGGAGAATACATGATTGCTTCTGATCTACACACCGATTCCGGCAGTAATAGTAATTTGTTCAAAAACACCACAGCACAACATTTTTGACGCATTCGAAATTACTTCATTTTTCTTTCTACTTACTAAACGTGCAATAATCCTTTACGGTTCAGTGGCAGCCCTTACGAGGGAATCGCGTTTTAAGCGTCCCGAATTGCGACGCTCAAATAAACGGAAAGGTGAACAGGAATCCCATTTCCCAGCGGCGGACACCCTTTTCATAAGTCCGTGCGGCGGAGTGGGAAACGCATTCCGACTACGGACATATTTTATGGCTTCCACTACTTCTTCGACGCAGAAATAAACAGCGAGAGAGAGGAAAAACTGGTGGAGAAGGCACTTAAGGGGTATCCTTGTGGTTCCAATACCAATTTATAGATGACTCTATAGGCGATATCACGCTCTTTGGATCGGCATCGGCCGAAATCGGAGATCGGTTCAAACCTTTCTCTTGGTAACAAATGGCTATTCATGCAAAAGGGTTTTCGGACCGTCAGCAACGGTGGCTAAAAATCTACGTACATATGAATGAAAATGTACGATAGTCAGTGTTCTGATTCCAAAATGGATCGTTTTCGGAGATGTATTTGGAAATTTACGTTACCAGAGAAATTCTAATAATAACATCACAATGCTCTACCGTCCCGGAAAATACTTCGAAAATACGCACAATGTACTCTATGGGAAGAATAGGAAATTTGGGACCTTTTAGGGTCGAATAGGTGATAACTAGGACCGATATCTCACTTTTCCTGGTAGTATTCCGCAGGGGTCCACATAATATTGGCCAAGTCAATGTAGTTTGCAGTTAAGATGGAGAATTTGTATCCAATATGTCTGAGTACAATCTGAGAATTATCCATTAACCCATATAATAGATAGTGGGGTTCCGACCAAACATATACTATGTTCCCAAGGAGAAACGGGCATGAAAAAAGTCTGACGGGACCGGGACTAGGAACCGGGTCTCCCAAATGCCGGTCGGTTGCTCTATCCATTGAGCTATTCCACCAGAACATTTCTCCATGCCGTTTGGCAACCGACAGGCAATTGGGAGACCCGGGTTTGAGTACCAGTTCCGTCAGACATTTTTCATGTCCGTTTCTCCATGAGAATTTTCCTAGGTGCACGCCTTATCGTGCCAAGTTACCTTAGCCATTTTCCTTGCATATACTATGTATTTGATTAAATGTACACCGAAAAGGGAATGAATATCTGGAGGATATAAAGTTAAATTAAATGTCGAAAAAGTTATTGAAGTAAAGTTACTGTACTTCAAAAAGCTATTGAATTAAAAACTGAAGGAAAAATTAGGAAAAATATTTTAATACAAGAAATATTTCACGATGTGAAATTGGCTCTCTAATAAATTCTCGATATCAACAGTTTCTGGGTTTTCGCTTCAGGAAATAATTTTATATTGATTGAGTCAGTATACATAATTTGTCTATCAAGAATATATTACATAGCTTGTCACTATATAATGTAAAAACTCTATCATTCATTATAATTTATAGTTAAGTTTGTTTATTCATACCGCAGTGAAGCGACCGAGATTTCTATAGGATGTATGTTTGTGATTTTTGTCAAAAAATTCGAATTTTGATCATAATTCCTAATGTGGGCTTCAATCTGCTCATTGCGCGTAGAGCTTCTGATAGCTTTTACCCGCCCCTGCTGGTCACCCCATTCTGCAGGATAGAAACATCTTGAAATGCAAAGTTTATGACCGTTCTATATCCTAAACTTACAAGAAAAAAGAAAACTGAATATTACTTAAAGTGTAAGTTACTATCATTCGAAGCAAAAAGCATGAAAATGTAATTTTAAGATTACTCCGAGAAAATAACATAAAATAGATAGTCTTTCCAGAAAGAAGAATACATTCTAATGCAAGAGGTTTAGATTTCAAAACAAGAAAATTGATTCGTCGATCATGGATAAAAAGATGGTAAGTTTCGTTCTCATAAATCAAAACACTGAAATGGGCAATGGAGCTGTCAGATTACAGATTCTAAAACACGAAAATCTTCGCTAATGATAGCGCTCTGATTTGGAGTGACGTCATATAAACCACTGCGGTATTTTCGGAAAATTTCGCCAGCAATAGATATCCTAAAACACTTGTCAGAAGCTGGGACGCTAAATCAACTTCTTACAAGAAAAAATATATAAGGTAAACGTTCCGGAATTTGAAGCCAAGTATAACTGAACGAGCAAAAATAACCGTTCGAGAATATCGGAAACAAAAGTTCGGGACTATGCGCCATTCTCCGTTATCTCGAGAGATCTGGGTCAAGAATAGTCGAAATCGGTCGCTCAGCAATTTTATCTCCGAGATATAAGTATCCCATAGAACAGATCACAACCGCGCGCATTGGTGCACCGAAGGAAAAATCTGGTGAACCGCATGACTTACGAGAGATCAGTTGGTTTTGCGAGTTATGACCATTTCAGAAGAGAAAGAAAACTTAGTAACTTTCCCACACTTTTAATTAGGCCTGATGATGCTAAAACATTTAGCGTAACCGGTTGCCTATAAAAACGTGTAGAAAAGTTATCCACGTTATCATCATATTATATACATACTGTCCATAGAGTAACGCCTACGAACATTGATTTTATGACCATGCGCTATAACACGGAAAAGAAGTGGGTCTAAACTCTGATACCTTATTCGCAAATGTGAACTAAAATTAAATCAACAAATGAGTCTTGATCAGTGCTTCGTAAAGTGTAAGGTCGTTTTGTAATAATTTAGTTTCTCGTTTGGCACACCTAAATTCTTAAAAATGTAAAAAAAATTATAAAGTTAAAATTTCCAATTCGAGGCAACGGATCGTAATTCCTTTAGCTGCTGGAACTCTTTGAACTAATTCTACTGCCCCTTCGCAAGTATTCTTAATGTTTTTCTCACAATGAAGAATGTGAAGTGGCTTCTTCAGCACTCTTAATTAAATTAATGTAATTCAAGTACCGTATTTCCCGCCCCATTAGACACACCGACCTATAAGACGCACCGTGCTTTTTCAGATCAACGAAGCAAAGATTATATACACATGAATGTAGGCTGCTTTTAAGTGAAACAAGAAAACAGTATTCTTAAGAGAGCGTCAATTTACGAAATATTGAAACAAAAGCGCAAAATTGCTACAAAGGCTTCCCCGGCGATTAGAAGATAAAACCCACGAGTCATAGCGCAAAATTGTTTACAGTTACTGTTGCATGACTATTCCTGACGTCAGTAAAACATTTTCACCCTCGGCCAATAAGACGCGGTCCTATTTTAGATTCAAATTTTGTGGGAAAAAAGTATGTCCGGGTCCGGAAAACACGGTAATTTTTACAACCAGAACAAGTAGATCAATAGATAAATATTTATTTTCATTTTTTCTCTTCCATAAACCAGGCAATCTTAATTTTTTATCGCTTCCGTCATTTCTCGGTATTACATTCTTAAATAGAAATGAGCGCTTTGAATCTCCAAATTTCTAAACAGCAAATGCTTGATTTCTTTATGTTTTTGAAACTGCGCAATTAACGATACATTTTTATCCAATCGCCTACAAACTCCGTAAATATTTCTCGCACCCTAGATGTACAATAAACGCATTCGAATAAAAGCGCGACGAAATTAATTTTAGAATTGGAGATATAGATAAAACCTAATCCTTATCCTAATAATGAAAATATGCATCAAATCTTTACCGGTTTCTTACACAAAAGTAGGAAATTCCAAAATTATTGGACACCGCAAGGTAACCATTTCGCGACGGTGCAAAGGCTGAGAGAGTCTCAGTTGGTAAACTGGAGATGGCACATGGTTTTGCCATAGCAGAACCGAAAAATGTTGCTACCTCATGTTATAAAACATTTAACCATAATTCTTCAGCCATGATTCACGAGCAGCATCAGAATCAGAGGGGGGCATCCCAAATCGAAATTAATAATCCTTTTAGGGAAATCGGAGCAAGAAATAAAGCGCTGTGGATACCTTCTATGGCACCCAAATTTACACACCGCTTCGACTGAAGCCATTAAAACCTTTCCCGGAAGAATATTACCACTCGACGCATTTCGGAACATGAACACGGAGGGACGTCGTCCTATGGAGTGAATAAAACATTGAGCCCGAAAATCGTCGATCCGATACCGGTTCCGCAGTAATGAGGGGATATGGTAATAGCGGCCGATGTGCGGCCCTATAAAAGATTAAACGTTCTCTGCGCTAGCACGAGCGATAAGATGAACTACAAACAAATTCGGGCTGCCTTGTGAGCTGAGCGGGAGATATCCTAATACAAATGTAAACACGGCTATGTAAACACTCTTAACCTTAGCTACGAATGCAGCTGACTCCACTACTCCAAAATTGAGAGCTTCGGAAGAATAAACAGCAAGAATAGAGGCTCGGGAGTGAGGCGCTTTGACACAGCGGTTTGAAAGGTATGATCGATGGAAGCGCGCGCACGAGGGATACCATTTCGGGGGCAAGTTTGTGGTAGATTGCCACTTTCTTACCAACGCCCTTGAAATACATTTCTAAGTCGTGAGGGACTCCCATGCAGTTTGCTCATTAGTACTGAGCTGCATTACTTCAACCATTAAAAAAGGTTGCTTTGAGAAAGATATTTCCTATAGGAGAACAAAAATATCGAAATGTCAACTTCCTGAGACTCCAAGGATGAAAACGAAGACCGAAAGACGACGGAAAAGGATGGGATGAAGAATCATTCCAACAGCTGATTCAGCGCGCATTATACGGCGTTATATTTTCCATTTCGTTAAGGTATCACAATTAGTATAATTTGGGATGTGCGTGTAATAAGCTACTAAAGTCTGTAATAAATTTTCAGAAAAAAATAATAATGTGTATCTGCTGAAAAATATAATTGAACACTCTCACCTAGAATTGAAGTCACTCAGAAATCGAAGATTGCTCCCATTACAACATCTGTATTTATTTAAAGTGATGACACTAATTTATAAGTGTTTACATATCAATTATCTGTGATAGTGCTATGAAGTTGAATGTGAGAAGAAAAAATCTGCATTTAACTAAACCAAATTCAAGCCATCGTACATTTATATCGGCCGTAGGATTTTTAAATTCTTACCACAAAAAATAAAGTGCAAAATGTAAAAAAAAATCTTTAGCATAGTCTTGTCTACTGGCTAGTAAGTAAATTGAAAGTTTTTTTAAGTTTACACGGTATAGGTATGTTTATGTTGTTTCCTATTCCTGTAGCTTTCTCTTTTTTGTTTATACTTCAAAAGTGTATACGTTTGTTATTTTGTAATTCAATTTTCTCTTGGGCGACGCAAATATATTATTCATGACGGGTGTCTCAGCACAAGTATACTTATAAGACGATCTAAATCTTTCAGTATGATATTTTTTATGAAAGCAAATAAATATCAATCTATCAATTGAAATTTGTATAGCAGATAGGTACAGAACCAGACGGTGATACTTTTCTGAATTCTGAATCTGTAGCTTAATCTTAACAGCCCTCCGCCGACTATTTTTGCTTGGCCCCAATAAAGAGATTTGTTGGGACCCAAAACAACCCCCAGCCTCGTGCCCTCGCATACAATCAGATGCTGACCACACACAATTATGATTACAGTTACGGATCAGGGCGTTAATATATTAGCGACAGGGATGATAGGGAAGAAAGTAAGTAGTAAGGCGGACCAGTAGCAGATCTCTCTTTCACAAGTAATGTACGCCGACAGTATTAAACAGAATTATATTATTAAACGTACAAATTGAAAACATCGCCCTTTAGCTGTAAAAATGAAGTAAGATAAGAAGATGTCTTTGGTTGTAAAATCTGTACTGTTAGCGCTACAGACCAGCCATGTACAGGCCCTGTACTACAGGGATCTCGATGAACTCCTGCCGTTGAGATAGCCGTTCTCCCATTTTGGGATTTTCACGGTTCATACACAGCTTCCATCTTTCCTACATCAAAGCCTTTAAAAGAATGGAATAATCGTAATGAGATGTGTCGCTAGTTATTATCAATTACTTGCAGACAAAAAGGAAGTCTGTAGAAGGAAGTAGATAGATGTAGATGTAGATGAAGTCTCCCAAAAGATTCGGGATATAATAAATCATCATCAACACTTCCAATGCATGAGAATTACATAGGCTTAACAAGTTTATCGGAAAATTACTTCGTTTGGTCTGACCGGTCTTTAAAAGATAAACATCATGAGAATATTTTAAATTATCTCAAGTGGTAGATTCCATATTTCTCAATGACCCCTAATTAGAATATTTTTCAGGTATAACAGCGTTTAGCATCTCACCTGAATGAGATTAATTACTATTGACATAAAAAACTAATCACTTTTAATGAATTGAAGTACATTTTAAAAGCCTAAGGCAACATAAACTATTTTCTGGTTACTATCCATAGCTATGTGAAGTCAATTTTAGGAATTAGAAGTAGCCTTTCATTCAAAACTCGAAAAGCCATCTTTCACATAAGGGCTAATAAATTTGTCAAAATTCTTCCGTGAGCAAGAACTAAAATCTTCGTAGTAAACGAAGCCTAACGTAAAAACCTATATGCCATCACTTCGAAAATCTGAAACTTTTAGGTTGTACTCTAACCAAAACGCTTCTCCCGACCTTCAACAAGCAAAACCGAAGTAATACCTTGCAGAATGAATAATACAGTGGCCTTTTGATACGCAAGAAAAATCGGTGATTACCTGTTAAACAGCAAATCATCGTCAAATACCAAAAGCAATGGCTTGTCTTAGTAGCCACGACTCTGTTTCCAGTTCTGCTCCCTTCTGGCTAGCATATGATGTCAAGTTCGTCTCATTCTCCATGTTCATAAAGAAAGCAGCTCTTGGACGCCCTCTTGATTTCCTTCCAACAATTTTCCTTCAAATATGTTTGTTATTTTTTAATGATTATGCCTAAGTACATGTACAATCAGTTTAGCCCTTCTTTTTGCTATTGTTTTAACACCGATCCTTTTTCTTTCACTTCCTCTAAAACTTTCCCATTACTTTCCTTTCTACCCAGCTTGTTTTCGTCAATTTCCTTCAAATCCAGATTTCCATCTCCTCAAGCTTCTCTTTTCTGCCTTCCTGACTGACTATGTTTCACACCCGTATAATGGAACACTCCAAAAACAGGTTTTGATGAAATGTTTCCTGATCTGTATGCTTATATAGCTATTAACTCATGGATTTTTGGTTTTGAAATGCTTATTTTTTCCATGGCTATTCTTCTCTTGATATTGGTCTCACATGAATTTTCGTTGTTAATAACACTCCCTAGGTAGCAAAGATTTTCAACTTGATTCAAAGTAGTGCTGTCTATTTTTATGTCAATCTTTCTTTTCTCAATCGATGCCCGAGAAATATCTGCGATTACCTGTTAAACTGTAAATAAGAGAGATTTAGGACACTATATAATTTGTATGCTACGCTAGGCTTTGCGATATCCAATCGGAGTATACTTCGTTATAGAGATAAGAGAAGTTGCATAAAATGGAGGCAAAGGAAATCTAATCATCAAATTACTTATCCTAAGGTTTCCAGCTAGTTTCTCGAAGAATAGTTCACCGTAACCTAGCACACAATAGATTAGGAGATGAATCGCCAGTAATGATTTCATATTTACAGGCTCAAAAGCAGTTTACGCTAAACTTTCCACTCCAGAGTCGACTCGCTGATGCGGGAATCCAGGACCGCGACATCAAACAAAGAGACTGTGATTTCCCTCAATACTGAAAAGAATTTACGGCTCCATTTCATTGTAAATAAACACAATAATCAATTGGAAATGAACATTCCTGGAACATATCCTACGTTATCATGAGGTGAAGACTTCAAAGTGAATGAAACTTTGGAGCAGAGGAACGAATATTACTTCACGAGTGCAGTAAAACGAATGCGAGAGAATCTGCGTAGGAGAGTTGAAAAACGTTAAAATTTCCAGGAATCGGGGAATTCGAGATATCCGATCAGTCTACAAACTTGAATCCTGGGTGAAACCTGTTGACATATTTAATTCGCAACATCACACCGGATCTCGTTCGGATCCGCTAATCCAAAACCTTTTCGTAAGAACATGCCAAAAATTAACAGATAACTAATTTCTCATGATTGAAAAGAGTTCAACTAGCTGACCGCGCGGCTAAAAAAAACCTCGTTAAAATAGCATTCCATAAATATTTATCTCTTTCCTTAAAAGATGCATGCGGCCGAGTCTTTTAAAACTTTACGCCCTAAGAGATAAAATTATCGGAGTGGAGTTAATAAAATTTTCCGCAAGCATCGGAAGACTTAGGTTGTGTGCGTAGGTGTTGTGTATTATGTTTATGATGAAGCAATGTATAAACGGTCTTGGCTAACGGGAGACTGATAACTAAATTTTACTCGCTGTTTTCCGGACTTGGCTAACGAACCTGTGGTGGATGGTCGCGCATACAGGAGGGCAAAACCTATGAAAAAACGACCATATATAAAAATAATAACCATAATTGCTCGCTTAAAAAGGAAAAATCCTAGATAATTTTGGGCTGTGCTTACATCTATTTTTCGATTGGAGGCCAAAACAGAACTTCTGATTTAGGCTAACGAATGTGATTTCGTATGGAACTATCTGTGATAATCACCGTTGCCTGTGCGTGTGTAAGCGTACGGGTATATGCGTATTTGTAAGTACGAATGTATGAATATACATATATACACAGACACAAAGGGACCATTTATCCGGAAGATCCGCAAACCTGATGAAAGTGATAAAAATAAAGATTTTTACACACTCGATATTTTTGTCCCCAATTTTGATAACCATAAAATTGTATTATAATTGTATTAAATATTATTATTAAAAAAGTATTACCTGTGAAAGAAAGGCTGAAATGTGTCAAATGGCTCAGCTTACTAATCATATTTGCTTCGAATGAAAATTCTAAAGACGCTACACTCGCATAAAACCACAGCATCTACGCATAAACTCAAGCCTTCGGCGTTCGGTGAGTCCATTCTATCAACTACATATCCCAAAAACTGACAAAATATTTTTCTCGTTTCTACCGTTTGATCGAAATGAATAATATAGTTCCACATCTACATAAATACCTTTCAAGTTGCCTTTCAGCGTGTGGTAGGGGAAAATTTTTGGAGGTCCCGCGGATCGAACCCGGGACCTTCCACAAATTTATAATTTCACGTCAACTCAACATATTCACACTCTCTTGTGTTTTCGTGCGTTTGTGCATTTTAACCTTGGAACATGAATCCTTAAAATACCCTATCCTACAACCCTCTGGAGTTGGGTAGCAGATGAATAGTTCTACACTTCGTGCATACAAATACACACTAGGAATTAAATTCGTACCGCAGATTACGTAGTAAACCAAGCTAATAAAATTCCCTTCACGCCGCTGATACATATATCGAAAGAGAGAGAGAGAGAGAGACATGATAGCGTATCTGAAGCAGAGATGCAGCGCTTTTACTGCAACAGCGAGGCAAGCGACAAATGGCTCGTTAAATAATAAAAGACGAGAACTGAGAGCGAACGATTTAAGTATGCCTGAATACGAAATGCGAACTGGCGAATTGCGCCGTCATCTGCACGCTGTGTGCGAAAATGCAACCTCCGAGAGAGGAAGCTAACAGAAGCGGAGGGCCGCGGAATCCTCGCATTTGAAGGTGGATGCGTCTGAAAGCGGAAATGACTTCCTTGAAATACCGAGTCGGAAAAAAGTTTTAATCACGGAATGGGGAAACGAAATGTAATATTCATTTGTATCGAAGTGCAATTTCGTCTTCGATTTTGAGAATCTTTGCACGTCAATTTTTTCGGGACTTATTTCCGACTTCGACGACAACCTCCAAATGAAATCCGAATCTTTGATTCATTCATGGCGCTAATGAGTGTAAATGACATATTATTGTAATGAAATTTAAAAATGAGTCCGAAAGATGTGCCAGGGGTGATTAATGTTGTATCTGTGAGAAAAATATGTAACATACTAAGCAGACCAAATCGTTTTATAAGATAATGAAACACAGTACCACGTCTTTCCGCCAAATAAACGGGTGCAGAATTTTACAAAACTTATTGATATTTTTAATTGCTATCAATACATGTAATATAATATCCTGTGTTTTTTCATTTTTGATAAAAAGCTACCGAAAAAACAAATGGAGATTTGTCATGAGATGAATCTAAAGGTACTTTAGAAGCTGTCCAAAAGTTTACTAGCCAGAACAATCGCCAGGGTCATATTTTCAGATTCCAAATGTTATAAGTCGAACAGTGTCACAAATATCAACGAAGTAGGGTGTAGTACCATTCCATGAAATATGAGAGCTATGATAATTGATTAAAGAAATGTTTTTGAGTTCGTCGAAATATCTCTTCGATAAAAGAAAACGGGTTTCTACGTAAATTACTCAAGCAAGAATTTTACCGCGATGCATGAGAATATTACACTGAACATCGAAACCAAATAATTTTCTTTTTTGTTATGGCCAAAAGACCAGCAGTCTAATAGACTATTTCTCAAAAATTTTCTCTTTAAGATTTTTTTACAAAAATACATTCGAGGGAAGATAAACACCAATTCTTACGGCATACGTGGCTATAATGGTTGTGACAAGTGTGTCTAGACGTCCCGGTTTCCTAGAGTTTGTCTAGAATTTAATCCAGCCATTCATAAACATTTTTGGAACGTCCAAATGTTTCTTACTTAGCGAGGAAAATTGTTAGTAAGTTAAGTAGTTTCAATTCAATATCACTGCCTGCGCAATCACGTTTACGACTAATTTTCACGTACACTATGAGATATTACATAGTTATTACGCTACGAAAATAACAAAAATTTCAATTGACCGGCTCTTTTAAAAACATATATATAAGCTTAAACAGAGTAACGAACGTAAGGAGCTTTTTAGAAGCATTTCAAAAATTCAAAATCCAACCATGACCGAATATTGTTTGCCCCGATTATGTTCCGGTACAGCTCGCGGATTTTTGTCTCCGAAGTAGTCTCGGGTTTGCATCATATGTATCTGGACAACCCTAGTTATGACGGATTAACAAATAAAAACGAGTTGGAAAGCTTATAACGATTCCGAGTAGCTGCTAACGTGAGGGGAGAATTATGGAATAACAAGAACGAGAGTTGTGAGACTCGCGAGGAGATCGCCTACATCTTCGCGCCTCTGGGGGTCGCGTCGAAATGCTGCCATATGTTTTCCAGAATTACGAACACACAAGTTCGGCTTCTCCGAGGCGCCCTAAACCCTTGCGAGAGAATGCGAAGACGCTCAATTAGAACTTTGTTACGACGTCATTGGAAGATAAAAAGATCACGGTGGTTTGAGACTGCGAAATAACGGTCGAGCAAACCGTGATGGTCGCCTGCTATGTGAAACGTGAATCGTGACTCGAAAAGGATTGCAGTTTTCCGCAGTTCCAACAAATATTTCTCGGAATCTCTCGAGCCTCGTTTTCTCGCAAATCAGCTCTGATCTAAAATTGCCGAGCGAATGAACGAATCGAAACTCAACTCGTATCTCGATTCCTCTTAACAAAAATCATTATTTACCTGTCGCGGGAGAGAAAATCTTGGTTGAGATCGTATCTCTAACATAATTATCAATAATATTCTAGATTCCGAAACCCACTGAGAGACTACCCGCCTACTCAGCACTATGAAAACATCCTATTCTAATAAATGATTGTCATGTTCCTAAGTGGGTATCTAGGTTTAATTCTCGTAAAAATCATGTCTAAGACTTGCCAAGATCATCGGAAAAATTCAAACAAAATCCACCCAAGTGTTACTAAGTTCCTCAGAATCGAGTACTTAAGAAAGTTTAAGTACTTACACTGAAAATTAGCTAAGCCAATCAACATTTATAAACAACTGAAAAATCACGCATCATCATCATAAAGTTACGGTAAAACTAAAAAACCCCGTATAAATATATTCAATCGGTATTTAGCTACTAGAATATTGAGCACCCATCTATTTCCATCTATCAAGCAAAACACAATGCTGATATTATACCAGAGGGAAAATCTTTAATTCTTTTTTGAAGCGATTGAATAGTACAACCTGACGAAAGCTCTACTTAGCTTAGGTCAATCTTAGCTGATTTTAGACTGAATTCAAGGCGAGACCATCAAAACAGAAATAGTCTAGATTCTTCTTAAAAGAAAAATTCACTTAAAACTGCGGAGGGGATTGTGATCAAAATTTAAAAATTGCATCCCGCAACAATTAATTTCCGATACATAATTACATTAACTACTTCCATGAAATTATCTGACACTTCGGCGCCTAAAGAATTTTCTCTTCAGTTCATGATCATAATTAAGAAAATCTCGAAAGAAGAGTTACAAAATAAATACCAGCAAGGTACTACAGTAAAATAAACTCAAAGAAAGAAAAGAATAACATAGAGATAGGAAATACGATGCATACATGGTAGGCTGTGCAGTTCCAGACGCTAACCTTCTCTACAAATGATAACTGACAACGTATAATCCGGATATGGAAAACTACTCCCAAGAAAGAGGCACCTGTCAGAGAACTGAAATCATCAAACCTCATTAAAAAACTGTAGTCAGTCTCCAAATGATCCAAAAGCGCAACAATGCAAAATCGTTCCTAAAATACTGCAATTCCTGCGATGCTTCGCCTAAAGGCTAGCCTCATACAATGCCTTCCTAGTCATTATACTGGGGTGGCACTGATGGATATGACTATCATATACTGGAAATCATCACAAATACCTTTTAGCGCGTGTCCCACCGCAGGTCGCGAAGGCACCGCCGCAGCGACGGGTCCCTTTGGAGACGGCGTGGCGTCTCTCCCGTTGACCGGAGGCGTCGGAGTTGCCGCGGGCCTCCTCGGCACGGTGATGCCCGGACTCCCGTTGACAGAGGGCTCCCGGAAGGGCGGAGGCGGAGGCGGGGGCAACGGAGGCGTATGCGGGGGAACCACCCGTATACGATGCAACGGGTGCAGCAGGGGATGCTGATGGTAAAGGTGGGTGGCGTACGGATGCTGCAGCTGCGACGTGGGAGACGTCGACAGAGTGGGAGTACTCCTGTTTCCGGTGGATCCCGGAGAGGAATCCCTGCTGCTCTTGGTGGTTAGATTCAGTGGCTCCATACTTTCTTCATCTTCGCCCACATCCACCACCATCCTCCCTTCGCCATCGGAGGTGCCGTAGTCGTCGTCGTCTTCATCCACTGCGCTACTCGCACCTCTCGTATCATCCTCCCCGCCTTCCTTTCTTCTAGATCCTTCCGAATCCTCCGCCTCATCCTCAGTTTTGGGTTTCTTGACGCGGGGTACCGAATGACCATCGTTTGTTTTGCTAAGGGGCCTTGGCCGAGGGACCACTACTGTCGGAGTGGTGGCCGAAATGGCTCTCTTCAGCGTGGTAGTTCCCGCGGGGGATGAATTTCTTTCCACCTTATTTTTGCCATCTTGCCACCCCAAAATATCTGCGATAAAGTGCGGTGTCGGTGCTGACGGCGGCTTTGCGTACACGTGGGGATGCCATGAGCTAGCTGGGGGAGTCCTGGGTGGGGGCAGCTGAGGAGATGTGCGGGAGGCGTTCGGTGACGATTGAGGCGACTGGGGGACGGCCGCTGGAGAAGGTGCAGCGGATCCGTGCAGATTAGGAAGCAGAGGGGGCGGCAAAGGCGGAGGGGCGGAATGAGTCTCCACGGCCGCCACTATGGGAGTCGAACCCGGTCTTGCCTCTTCAGGGGCCGTATCCTCCGCGTGGTTTGATGTTTCCCCCACACTTCCGTTGGCGAACGGTGGAGTTGATCCAGCGGCTCTGGATTCCTCCCCACCGGAAACAATTCCTCCCCCGGGGGCAGGACTGTTACTCCTGCTGCCTCCACTGTGGCTGCCGCATCCTCCGTTTCTCTTGGCTTCCAGAGGACTTGGCATAGACGGCAAGGCAGGTGAATGTAGATGGTGGTGATGGTGCAAAAGGTGGTTCCCGGGGGGCGATGGCGGGGCATGGTTGCCTGGGGGTACACCGTTGTTGCCTCCACCGCCAGCACCCGTCTGGTGATGCGGGTAAAGAAAGTGGTGATGGTGCAAACCAGGATGCAACCTCGCCGCGTGGTGGTGATGCATGGGCAAATGGTTATGGTGGTGATGAGGGTGCATGGGAATGTGGTGGGGGTGGAACGGGAGCTGGGTGGCCTGCGGACTCGCCGAACCGGGAGCGTGAACCTGCTGCTGCGCCGGCTGGTGCATCCTTGGTACGTGGTGCTGTCTGCGCTGCGCTCTACCTCTTCTCCTCCCGCCCACTGATGGCGCACGCACATAAATCACGGGATTGGCGCCCGTGATTTCGACTGCGTTACACCACGAGGAGTCACACTTGTCGCCGATAACGAGAGCGACGGGCAAACAATCGAAGGTCGATTATTCTTCGGCACACAGGTGTGAGTACTCCAAAGCACTTCCTAACAGTATCCTTAAGCTGCGAACTATAACTTGGACACCGGCACAACACAAAGTCACTGAAAGTTTCCGGTTTCGTAATCGTCAGTCAAAATAAGCTATGCACGGGGCGCAGATGAGGAAGCTAGCGACGGAGACGTCGGGGGACGAGAGATGCGAGCGCCGCAGGGGGATCCCCTAACAGGCGACGGCGGCGTCCAACGCCGGCGCCGCGCCTTCCCAATGAGTCGCATTCCATCAGCGAGTAATTCTTGGAGGAAACACCTCTTCCTCGTAAAAGCGACCCCTCGCAATAGCAGACCTTAATGGGATTCTTTTTACGACTCAATCAGGATAGCTATTTTATAGATGGGGGCAAGCTTCCACTCTCGATATGACGGGAGTTCAGATCTCGCGATGTGCGTCGAAACCCGCTCGCTCCGTGGGGACGATTGCCCCGGATTGATGGGGGTCGCTGGGCGAGGAATATGAGCTGAAATGGATATGCGGAAGAGGTTTATTAGGGTGATGCGCCCCCCCACACCCGAGCAGTGGGAGGCTCGGCTTGGCGGTTCGCTGACGCAGGGCGGGAGGGCGTACACGTGCGGAAATCAACGCGGGAAATCTCCAGATGAAGATCGCCCGCCACAGTCCCGCGAGTCGAGCTGTCGGGTATCGCGAGCGAAATTTTGCGAGCGGTGCGGTCTTACTCCAAAGTATTCTGTGATTGCGGGGCTTCTGAGGTCTTCAAGTTGAAAACAGAACTTCACTTAGCTTTGTTTACTGGATATCCAACTGTTCACTAAAATCCACGGAACGGGAGGTAAACACGAGCGTGAATCGGTGGAAGAAGACAGGTCCCGTCCGATTAGCGATGCTAATTTAAGAACCTGTCCGCAATAAGGTGCCACGCACTTCGACTAAAGCGATAAGAATCTGCCAGTTAATATCCAGTCGCACAAGAGCGTAAAATTACACTTAAAAGCGCGGCGCGGAAGAAATAAAGGAGACTACCGAGATAGCCAAACACCGTAAAGCACTCGAGCACAAACAAAGGGACTACGACGAATCGTCCACCGAATCCGAGAAAGAAATCACCGAGGGCTCCTCTAGGTCCGCACTCATTAATCCATTTCGAATCCTTCACGGTCGCACTTGCAAACTGCGACAGACGACGAGGACTACTGCACTATCCTCTCGCGTCGAAGAGAGTCGTCAAAGGGTATCTGAAGAGTGATAAAGTCGGTGACAATCACTTAAAGTTGCTTTCCGATTGAATACAAACACTGATTCGGCCTCGTTAGAGAAGTGAAGCCGAAAAATAAAACCGAAGCGTCTCACTCGACCAACTCGAAACTTCCTTTCGCACTCCGATCGCGGAGAACTAATTCCCTCCTTTTTTGTCAACAGGAGCGATTTCGATACGCGCGGTGGATGTAACACATGGCGCGCTGACACCACGCGCTCTTCTGGCGATCGCACTAAACACAATAGAACACGCCGCCGGGTGTTTCGTCCAAGGATCGGCCGTGAGTCCGTCCTTACACTTTAGCTCTCCCGACCGGCAGTGGCAGTCGAATCGGAGGGAGGCGTTTGCCGGGAACGGCGGGAGGAGAAGCGGTGCAGCGAGGGGCAAGAGGCGGCGGCCGATTGGTGGAAAAACAGCGGGAGAGGGAAGGGGAGGCCCTGCTTCGAATGGAACGAGGAGGGGGTCTCGTGTACGATTGAGGGGCTGGAGGGAAACGAGGTAGAGAGTGGAGATGAGCCTTTTTCGTGCGGTGAGGGAGTCGCAGATGGATTCGGAGATAGCGGAGGGTTGGATGTGGGGGGGCAAGGAGGGGGTTGTTTTTGTCGGAGAGCGCGTCAATTGACTCGACCACATAAGTTGCCTAAGTCACCGCGGCTCGGAATCCTTCTCCGTCCATTTTCTCTCCTAGATTGGTATCGGCTCCTGAAGAAAAACGACGATCGCGCAATTTTCCGCAGCATCCGCCGTTCGTTAAGAGTTAATGAAGTGGCATTTCCCTTCCCGCTAATAAAAAAGATGGGAAGAGGTCGGAAAGTTTTCGGGCTTTGGACGAGTTATAAAAGCTGTTATCTTCCTTTTTTCGGATGTTTTGTAAACAGGGCCGTTTTTATCGCCGCTCGGAGAAATAAAAGCCTAATTCGGCGTGCTGATAAGGGAGGAGGTGGGGGAGTGCGTCGTCCGTCATTCTAATCGGTTTCCCCGTCATCGCCAATCGTTTGACATAAGGAAGTCCATTCACGTCCCTCGAAATGAATAACTCTTCATCACGTCTTCTTCCTGGATTTCTTCGTGCTCGTTTCGCGCTTGACAGCATTGGCAGCGAGCTGTTTGCTAAATGAGCTCTACTAGAGTCCTGCGACATATACACGCTGTAGCGTTGGGGAATATTTGTTGGTCCTCCGGAGCGAATAATTCACGGGCCTCCGAGGATAGCAATCGGGGCCCCTGAAATGTCTCTTCCCGGAGGGCCTTCTCGCATTGCGGGGTCTGCCAATGCGACTCTCCGGTAAGGGAAACCATTTTTTCAATGTATTTTTTCAAGTATCTGTAGACTTTTTAATAATTACCAATTCTTGCGAAAAAATTATGATTTCCGAAGACCATTGATGGCCGTGTGTTATGCGGGACAGTACACAGAAAGCGTTCGTAGAAAGTAATGAAGGGGGGAGGTCTAGGGTAGTGTCTCATCTTCTTAACTTGAAATAACAACAACACTGGTGCTCTAATACTCTTTAATACTCTGTTAAAATGCCGCAATGTCATAACATTTCCAATTGGTGTAAATACTGTAGAAAAACTTTGCTACTGGTTTTCTAGTCTGAGCTCGTTATGCCCATAGCAAATTACTGGTTTTGCTGCATTTTCAGGGCTATCTTCCACATTGCCCCTTCCAAGTGTGCTACACGGTAGTTTAGCATTTTCATCCGGAGCACGATCCCCTCTAATTAAAACACCCTTTTTTCATATCAATTAATATAATAATATTTAACTTAATTGCTTACGGAAATAAGCACAAATGCGTGAACTAGTACTTAGTATATCGTTGAAGACAGGATTTCAGAACAAAAAATAAGGTTAGTTGAAATAAGAGTAATTGTTAGGACGAAAGTAAATGGCTTCTTGAAAAGTTAAACTTACTTTATGAACGGATTATGAATTTCATTCCGAAAACGTTTGGATGCTTGGGGAGTCGTGTCTGAACGTTCGGCAGGCCGTATGATGAATTGCAAAAGACTTATAAAGCATCAGCTCAAAGAGAAGATTGGAATGAGATGAGATAAGGCAAAGTTATTAGTATTAAGCAATTCATAACGCCAAATTGTACGGGGAAAACAAATCGTATGTTCGTTGGAAATTAAATTAACGAATCTATGTCTTCATTGAGAAACAAGGGGTATTTATTCCCTTCAGGGGTCACCAAAATTATATTATCGACGCCCCAACGAGCATAGAGGGGTTAAGGTTGTGGGTCTTAATCGTGCTTGCTTTTATTCCTAATGGGTACCTGGAGGATTTTTATAGGGTGAGAGGTGCAAAATATGCATCGGTTGCATTGTAGTTGCGGAAACTAACGAGTAAATTATTACTCATAAAGTAGGTTTTGGGAGTTTTGTGCCATCATCATGACTTCAAAATATTTCCAATTTGTATCCCACTTTATAATTCAATCGGAACAAGAATAAATGACGTTACAATATGTAATGATATGACTTTAAAAGGTACAGCTACTGAAAATCGGTTACTTACTTCTTTGATGAAAGTTATTTCTAATTAGAGATTATTCATACTTCAGTTTTACAGAGAACCCAATTTTCATTTGACATCGTGAATCAAACAGATATTTTCGTAAATGGGTGTGATTACTCAATTAGAGTGTTGGAGGTATGCTAACACCACAGAATTCAAGAACCACTGTGTGTGGTGTATGGTGTTTTAGACGCGAATATCAACGTTGCAAATCAATACTCAATCAAACAACTACACGACTAGAAGGATGAAGTATAAAATGTTAGAATGCTCATAAGCTTGATGCTCTCCGAATTCTTCTGAATTACGTCAAAATTTTGGAAACAATTATCACAATCCACTTCGGAGGTTACTGCTAGGAATCTAACCTAGGTTACTTAAACCACGATAGTCCCTTACTTTTATCTGCAGGATAACCGTGCATGTTCCGTATTTCGTTTTTATTGGCAACCTAAACGAAGTGAAAATCTGATGGTCAAAAGAGAAGATTCCATGAGTATATATTATTTTATTGGATTAAAGTCTTTACGATATAAATACATACGTAAGTTGCACCTTTCGATAGGTTCATGTCCATTAACATTCCCTAATCAACGCCATTTCTTCCACTTGGTTCCTTACTCCACCCTATATGTCGTCTAATAAATTTTGCCTTTGTCTTCTCCTCTGCTTCTGCCTTGTATTCTATCATCAATCACATTCTTTGGCAATCCTGCTCCTCTCAATATTTGACCCACCTCTTTCCTCTGTCGACATTTAATTACTTACCGTTGATATTAATATCAACGGATGACTTTTTCACGATTTTTTTTGTAATGTGGAGAGTAAATATGTGCTAAGCTCTCTCGGTCTTTTATGCTTTTGTATGTACATCGGATGCAAGCGCATATCTGCTCCCCATAGTAAGAATAACACGGATTGAAATTTAGAAGCCGTGGTCTGCTAGAATTTTTAATTACACCAACAGTTCATAAACAAAACAATCATCTTATTGCTTTCGGGATAAGATAGATAACTGGGATTGTTATTAGCAAAGCTTGTCGTTAATTGTTTACACTTGCTTTTTTCGCTGCATGTTATCTCTGTCAATCCACCGTCATTTTTCCCGTCCATGGGCATAAACCAACTCTTAATGTGCAGAGAAATAGTCTAGGAGCATTTAGGAGTTCAATATGAATCAACTTCATTAGCATTTCCTTCCCCTGCATGTACGAGAAAGCGAGGAGTTCCGGCCATCTTTCCACTCTTCCCCGCTAAATTCAACCTCTCATTCCTATTACTCCAAGAAGCAACGATTGGCCCCACTTCCCCTTCCTCATCTTTCGGATTCCTCTCCGAAGATCGTCTATTTAAGAGGTCCCAAAAAAAACTCTTTTTATATGCTGAGGAAGGGTTGGACCAGTTTAAGAGTGTGCGCTAGGGTAAAGTGGTGGCGATTGATGTCGGAGAAGAGGATTGGAGTGGGAGGAGATAGGAAGGTCGCGAAGGAGGTGATGTTAGCAGAAGGAGGGCTTTTGGGAAGGAGGTGCGGAGATTCCCTCTCCCTCTGACTCCATCTCTTCTCTAGTTCCGATTCTCGACGCACGAGCAGCACTACATCCGTCAATCCATTTTGGCGGCAGGTTTGATTTCTCTAATCTGATTGAAATGCAGTCAAATGAGGTACCGACTATACACGAATGCTCACAGCAATCCGTAAGAAATATTTGTGGAAGCTTCGGAGGGGCGCTTTATAACTTTACATTCATACAGACAAATGCAGTTGAGGGTAGTGCAGCAAAATTGAAAAATTTGTATATTTATTAAGGTTGAGAATCTGTTTACTTGAGCTTTATCTTCATTCATCTAATGCGGCAATTTCTAACCTATCCCATAAGTGATGAAAGTTAGTCTAAGAAGGGATAATTGTTGGTTGTATCTATCTATAGAATAGATATTGCCTCTGATGGTTGAGTTAGTTACAGTTTCAAAGTTCTCCACAAACCATCAGCGTTATCGGCAAAGGTTTGGAAAACCTGTGAGTAGAATAGAAATGGTTTGTGGAGTACTTTGAAACTGCAAATAACTCAACCATCACTGCTAATTTCTATTCCACTCACAGGTTTTTCCGATCTTTGCCGATGACGTTGATGGTTTCTGGAGTACTTTGAAACTGCAGGTATTCATCTATCAATTGCGAGAATTATGGTAACACTTCATTATATAGAGACATAAATTGTGCAACATGTACTCTTAAAATAAAGCATCTCGACACATCTTAAGATCTTTCTTGAATCAAACATTAGAACCCGTAAACGCGCAATGCCTCTTTTAAACAGTGTACTGCGTAGTGATCCCAAACACTTTCTTTCGAGGCAACCCATATGGTTGAGGCCCCTAGTGCTCCTTGTACGTATCAAAACCGCCCCTGGTTTCTAATAAGATAAAATCGCTTCGACGGACCCATCCTTGTATTGACAACCCCTTTAATGAATTATAGATGTTCTAAGAGAATTGGGCGTAGGAAAAATTATCAACCTCAAGCGGGATTTCGCCCTCTATGATGCTTCATCTTATCTTTTAAATACGCTTATAGGAATATAAATTTACATTTGTGCCCCGCAAGCCTCCAGTGGCAGTGGGTGTATTAACACCTTACCCAATCTATCCTATTAGCTTCTCTGATGCTATGCGGAAAGAACGACCAGAATTAACCATCCGTTTTAACGATTATGTCCTTGCAGCGCTTGGTCGTCGCCTCTCGAAGATCGCGCTCCATGTTTACAGGAATGACAATATCTTTTACTTCGCCTAAAAATTCTCGACCGATGAATTTTTCGAAAAGCTTTCGTCGATAATCAGATCTTCTCTCCTCTCAGCGATTTCTGTAACGTTACTGTCGAACTTTAACTGCGTAACGTTACTGTCGAACCTGAAATCTCCACTGAAAAAACGGGCTGCTCTAAATTGAACCATCTCTAAATCTGATAACCCTACTTCATAGAGATCCCAGATTGCGCAGTATCGAGACTTGGTCGAATGAGGGAAAAGTACGCAATTTCTTTGACTTTAGATAGGCATCCTCTCAAGGATCTAATTGTCAATCTTCGCATTCTATTCGCCTTTCCTAAAGAATCTCGAATATGTTCCTCGCACGATAATCTACCGCTGAGTGTAACTCCTAGGTATTTTTCATTGAATTCTGAAGGATTCTCAACAGCGATCACATAGTGTAAACCAAAGCGAATGCTACAATTTTCATCTGAATTAAAGAATTGTACAACATGCTGATAACTGCTCGTTGAGTCCACCTCTCGCACGTCACATACTTCAAGTTTCGACAACTCCGTCAATTTTCTTAGAAACAGAATTAACGTACCGAAGTCGGTTCAGCGTTCTCATAAATATGTAGCCGGGCGGCAAACGAAGTTCTTGATCTAAATGAGAAGTGTTGTATCGAAGATTTAAACGCCTTCGCGGTATTCGACTCGTTAAGTTTCGGTGTGTCTCTTGCGTCTTTCCACAATAGAGCTGTTTGCGAGACTCTGGAGAGAAGAGTATGCAAACAAGCCGGTAACGAACGTTTTGGCACGGTGCTGTGAAAGTCACGCATGGAATTCTACTAATGAAGGATAATCTATATATTTCATTTACATGTGAAAAAGACAAAAACATTAAAATAATTCTGTGGTCTTAGGCCTATTAGCATAAGAGATGGACCTAATATAAATTAACGTGATAAATAGGTATTCTGCGTCGGTTTAATCGCCGACTGACAAAATAAAGAACAACCGACATGTCTGTAATAATTAGCAAGATGCCGCCTAAAAATCGGAATAATCCCATACTGTCGTTAATGAAATAATGGCAGTTTTTACTGCTTCACTGAATATGGATATCTTGGATAAATGGACAAACACTCCGAAAATGATTTGCAGAGAAGGCATTTCTACAGCTGCTACTTTTTGTGTAGCTAGAAGAGTTTATTGTAGTTCAAGGACTGATCTTGAATCTATTATTGCTGTTAATGATAAAAAATTACTATTTTTCCTTGGTTCATATATTCAAAAAGAGATGTGCTTTTGGAAACAAAGGATTAATAAATTCTTGTAATTTTCTCCTAATTATGAATATAAAAATAACTTGTTTCGATGATAATTGGTTCAATGCGATGTTTGCAATTTTGTAATGTATTGATTTTTCCTTTTGGGTAATGCGATAAAACGCCGGAATTTCTAAAAAAATGTAGTGAAAAAATGTGTACCTTTGATGTGTTTTTTATCAATAAAGGGACTTTTTTTAGAGTTACAATGGAATGAGCTGTATACAGTTAAGAGAAAATAGTACGCTCTTTTAACACAAGGCAAATGGGTAACTTTGCAGGAAAAGCATTGCAACAACGAAAATTTTCAAGAAGCGGACATAAAAAAGTTTGACGGAACCGGTACAAGTCTCCCTATCGGCATACATACGTACATGTTCTGGCTAGACAGCTCAATGGATAGAGCAACCATCCGGATATTGACAGAACCGGGTTCGTGTCCCGGTCCCATCCTTTCTCTTTCTCTCTCTTGTCCTTTACTCCTAGGGAAAGCACTTTCAATTTGTTGAGATGCTGTTTGGCTCTTAGAAAGCTATTCAGATAATTCAATATATCTAGTTATTCAGAAAAAAAAGTATAGTAAAGATTATTTTGAAACGCATTTCAGTGTTTGTTTTCGAAGAAGCATCGCATGCGTTTCAACCTCAGAGTAATTCCTCTGAATCAACAGCCTTCCGAAGGAGTACTATTTTCCTCGCAGCTGTCATGTTCTTACGAGCAAATAATTTTTTACTTATGGAATGATGCATGTGATATCTTTCAGTTAGCCATCCAAAGAGCATCGCAAACATGGCGCAGTATGATAGCAGCTGTTTGGTGGAAATGGTGGGCAACGGACTGACGATTAAATTATTCCGAAATTTTAACTTCAATAATTTAACAAAGAAAAAGGTCTGTAAAAATTGAGCGGACGTTAAATTCAGCTACCTATAATTCTATGTTACATAAAATACAAATATAAAAATGGTTATAAATTAAAATATATAGCCTTTTTCAATGTAAACGATAACCTTCTGCGGTCCGTTTCGAGAAAAGTAACCGACTCGATTGCGACGGTGTACTCAACTTTAGTTCAAGTAAAACAAATGGTACTCGTATAACATAATTGAGTTAAGCATTGGATATGCCCAAGGCTATGGTCATTATGAAGGTTTCGTTTTCTGGCTTCCGCTGCTAATTTCATTCACTTAATTGGACGTAACTGATACGAAAGACTGACTTCACTCGACAGTCCATCCTCAGGCGATAAAAACAATTCCACCGGTGTCCTGATTTAATTACCGACGTTTCTTCGGCGGCGTTTAAATTTATATCGATAATCTCTTTTCGCGCAATTACGCCTTGCAAAGCGTTTAATTCAGTTGACAATTAATGTGCACATCTTGTGTGCAATGCGCGGATGATCAATTTCTCAAATTACTGAATTAATCGCAATTAATCGAAGCGATCTGACATTGACAAAACATTGACTGATTTTTTCCAATGAAACGCTCTTTCTCAATTCCTCTCATTATTATCATCTCCCGATATTAATACAGATAGACCACTTGCTTAATTTTTACGTACATTTTATGTCATAAAGGAAAATTTTAAAATAAAGTTAACTTTTTTATGGTGCTCTGCAATGGACGACGAATTCAAACTGTTCCTTAGCCTGCAAAGGCCTATGTTGAGCTTCGAAATATTTCTGGAGAGGATTGATAAATAGTAGGGGGGATATTTTCGAAAACAAATACTTGAATGTGGAAATTTAAGGATCCTTTGCTCAAATTTGATTTCCTTTGCCGAAGTTCAAATCCAGGGACGAAAAGAAAATAAAAACGGCCAAAAAAGAAATTTTTCACATTGAAAAGTGCCGGAAATATCACAAAATTTCCAAAAGATTTGTAATAGTGAGAGTGATAGAGCCTTTTATGGTAACGTATTGCTACTGGGAGCACACAGGAAATTGTTTCCTTCGAAGTTTTTTTCTGCGGTCGCCTATAGAATCCTAATTTTTGCATGAATCTGGATAAAGCGGAAAAATCACTCATATTTAATTTCTTTTGGTGATTAAAGTGATTTTCTCCTCGATTTTAATGTTTTTGTAGAGAAAATCTATACATCTACATACAAGTATCTATACATTATTGTGAATTTCATCCTCTGATCCTATCGGGCAGTCGGAAACTACCGGAAATGCTCTAAGTTAAAAAAAGACTAACCAACGAGTTATTTTAAATACAGTGCGATCTCGGTAATCTGACTCATATGTAACCGTGACATTGCCGGATTATCGAAAATGACGGATTATTGGAAATGCACAGATACAATGCACCAAAAAACATTTTAAAATATTAATTTAGCAATTAAATGCAAAATTACGTTCGCCGCGCACCCGCCCGATCTACATTTTTAGATAACTTGTTTTCTTTTTTCGATACGTCACGTAACTAAAACTTCTTACAAATTACGTACGAATGGAACAAACGCACTCCTAGATACATAACAACGAAACAGATACTTACTAAGAATTGAAAAATATTTTATTTAAAACTGACGAAATTATGATAGCCGAAGGGAGGTCGCCAGCCCTGCTCACCGGATTACTGGACGTGTCGGATTACCGCTAGGCCGGATAACAGAGATTGTACTGTACTAAAATTGCTATTCCTTTTCTTATACTCTTAGGCATCGCCATCTTCATCGCAGGGAAATACCCGTATGTCTTCCGTATGGCCATGCTATACTTTCATGCTCACCTAGTAAGTAGAGCCAAAGTTTTACCAAAGGAATTTAAGGAAAATTTTAAACTCACAGAAGGCGAAAATGAGTGGTCATCCTTCCACGCAGCGAATCTTAGAAAAAACACAGCTTTTCGCGAATTTTATCTCAAGATTGCGGAATTTTAACCCTTGAGCCTTCTTTCCTGGAATCATCGAGAAAGCTTCTTCTTCAGCCCTCCGCTATTATTTATGACGAGTTGGCAGTTGGATTGGTTAAAAAACGTTTGGGCCCGAAAGGCGTATCATTAGAGATTCATAACAGTTATTTTCTAAAATGCAGTCACGCCACTGAAAATAATAATGACCCATCACGCAAAGGGCTCTTTTCTTATCCCTGCAAAGTTATCCACTTCTTCTCCTTTTGACTTGGCGGTGTATCTCCCATTGCAAAGCATATTACGTATCAACTTTGATTCTTCTAATCAAACATCATTTCTTTTACTTTATCATTTTAATTGATACCTGAAAAAGGCGCTGATTGAAGTAAAGTTGATGACACCTCTCTTTCAGGTCACCTATGCCTGAAAAAGTTCCTCTACATTGTTTACCTTCTCCTCTCTCTATTATTTGTCTATGTAGATCAGTAAGTTAAAGCTCAATGAGTTGACGCGGAATATTTTTTCTATTTTGGAAGACCTCTACAGCTGCTGGACTGATTGATAAGTTTTACTTTAATGACGTGATTCATAAAGGAAATCATCCACATCTATGTAAGTAGCCTGCAAGCCGCCTTTCTACGTGTAGTAGGTGGTGTAAACACCAATCGTTCGATCTACATCTTTAGCTTATTAAGGATTGAGGTAAAGATGTTAATTTTGCACATTGTAGTGTGTAAGTGGCATGGTAGTTCAGTGGTTAGAATACCTGCCCGGAAAGTTGGAGACCTGGGTTCGAGTCCCAGTCATGCCACTATTTTTCACACTTGTTATTCCTTGGACTTTAGCTTATTGTTGTCACGCATCGTTCGTTCGCAGAGAGAACAAGTCCTTAAAATGACTTTCCATGGCATCTACTTCTCATATTTTACGCTCATTGTCTGATCGGCCTAAGTTGCAGGTAGGTCGCATTATATCAATTAAATCTTCCCCTATGTGGTTTCACTGACTTAACCAAGCAATCGCAGCCTAGCTTTTAATCTCATTTCTTCTGAGGATATGCAACCTGGTTCTGAAATTATTTTTTATCGTAGACAATTTTGACATAACGTATAGCCTTACGCTGCACATTCGTGAGTTCACGTAAAATTCTCCGGATCCCATATACTCGCGGCATATTCCAGATGAAGCATGACACAGGTGAAATAACGTCTCTCTCTTTCTTCCTCTAACTTTTTCATCTTTAAATTAGTAGTTCTCTATTCCCAAGGAGCACACCTTGACTATTTTCAGCTACACAAGAGGTCTCCTTTTACTCCAGTCGTTGGAATAATTTACTCCCAGATCAAAACCCATCTCATTAGATTATTTTGAAGTCATTATTTCCCTTCAGTCTCCATATTTTTTATTATCAGCGAATTTTAGCATTTTCCAGCGGCCACGCATGCAAAATTTGACAAGATAATCCACAAGAATCGTCATGGCTTGAGATCCTTTCATTCTTTTTCTTCCCATCATTCAGATTTACGTAGAAGCGTTTTTATATTCACAATAGGCTCTATTTATCACCTTATTCAATTTGGTGTCGATAATCAATGGTATGCGCAGAAGCCCTTGTGGAGGGATTCGTTAAAAATCATTTACGTCCCTTAATAAGTGAATTAGAGAAGCTCGAATCGTCTCCATCCACTTTTCTCGTGAAATTTACGCTCCAAAATTTCCTAACAAGATCCAAAAATCCCAACGGATTCCTTTCACTGGGTGTATTCTTCTTTGGGGGATAAGGTTTACAAATTCAAATCCTCTATTCGGAAATAAAAATTAGTAATAAAATTATGGGACCACTGCGCAGATGTTACCTTTCGTTAACGACGGGCGGCCTCGTGTTCTTCAGATCCTTTTCCTTATCTTCGGCGCATTAAGTGGCGGTCTTCTACCTTTTTTATTCGCACGATTAAATACATCTTCATCTTTTTCGCTGCTCTTTATCTACACCTGGAGGCTACAATCAATCACATATCCTCTACGTACATAAAATATAAGGTTTGAGACTCCGTAAACATTCTGGGATCCTTTCGTTACCTTAAATGATAACTTCTTCGCCGCCACGAATAGGACTGACTTTTCACATTGTGGACTTCGTTTGATTGATAGGACTTCTGTTACGTGCATTTTTGATTGATTTATGGTTTATGATATACGGTTAATGATATATATATAATATGGTGTATGGTAATAGTTGCAATTATTATATAACACATAATATGAATAATATAAACGTATAATATTGAAATTTAGAATAACTTTAATATTTTTAGTTGATGATTGCGGAACTTTCAAGATACTCTAAAGATCGTCCACAGTTTCCTGGATAGTTACATTGTCATGTCCTCAGGATTTTAATGTAAATTTGAATTATCAAAATAGCCACGAGAAAACTTTTGAAATAGCTCAGAATGTAAGGGAAATTTAGGTAGGTTATATTCATCGGATAATTGAAATGATTGACAGAAGAACCAAGCGAAACGCTAACTAGCCTAGGTACCAATATGTTACTGCTTAGTTGCTGTGTATGTTTATACTTAGTAATTAACCTATTTTCCGATATGTTTTTGAATTTGAACCGTCTTCCAACTAACATCTATACAGTGAAAACAAAGATGTTGGTGGAATTTTGCAAGATATTCCGTGCTGACTTAGGTGAAAATAAATTCCTATTTTTCTTTCTTCTTATGCGTTATATACATGAGGAGTTAAGTTCCAGCGAACCAACTAACGAGCCAACTTTCATGTGATCAGCCTATAACAGCATTTGAATGTTACGAGAGGTTCATAAACTTTAGAGTGAGCCGTCTTCCATTAATTATCACGGTCAGAAAAGACGTTTGAAGTGACTCACTAATCAGAAAGATTTATTGATTAGTGTCATTAATGCTATTTCGACCGCCTCAGGTACGAAGGGCAGAGATTCTAACTTCAGAAATTGGTTATCTCCTTAAAGTAGGATACCGTTGATATCAAACTTTTTAAACGAAGCTCAGGAAAATGTATCTGGTAATGATAACTTCTTCGAATCAGTTGATAAATTTCGTATGAATTATATTATCTGAATCTTTTACAGTCTTTAACTAAATGAACTCGTGGCATGTTTAATTCTCGCAGGTTAGAACTATAACTTAGCCATAATAAAAGTAGATATAATTCCAGCTTGAATAGGAAAGAACTGGAAACACTTGCCAATAATAATTTGGAATGGAATAAAGCCAATGGAATTTGAGTTCTTCCCAGAATAGTTTGCATTTTTGACCACGTTTTTGATATTTTTCTTTGTCGAGAATGTTATATCAAACGGCCTCGGAAAATAAATCTTCGGCTATATCCGTAAAAATAGTCTCTTGTAACTGGTTTAATAATAGAACTTTCTTCCCAGGAGTGTTGAAAATAGTTCACAAACATGTAGGACAGGTCCTGAGAAATTGCGTGTCATTCATGATTTTGAGCCGGTAACCCTGATTACAGTCGCAATTGAGCAAACGTTTTTCAAGCTAGCAATCTGCACTCCATGAATGACACCAGAATAGACAATGAGTCCTGAATAAAAATCCTTGCGACACAACGAAAAGGCCGACCTCTAAGATAACAAAGAAGTTTTCTTTTGGTCCATCAGCACGAGCAAAGCAATAACTCGCTTTGGGTGCCAAAGTTTCAGAGGGACACAAAAGATAAGGTTAAGGGCATCCTAAAGGGCCCATACATCTAGTTTGGAATGCCTCAATAACATGTCGTAACAAATTAGATGGGAGATTAGTAGAGTGATCAAGATACATAGTCTCGTAGTGCGCCAAATGACATTCTTCGCCGGCTAATTTGGCGCGTAAAAATCGAATTTGTAGCGGAAGAGAAATGTGCCCCTTAGAGATTATTTCACATTAAATTTCTTTACTAGCTGAGCAATATATCCACTGTAAGTTTAATTAGGAAGAAATTAAAATTCGGTTCCTGAAAATGAAGCTAATGACTGTCGAGCAAATTAGAAACATTAGACAGAAAAGACATAATAAAATCGAATGATTTAATACGGCTGATATTTATATCGTAAAATAAAATTAGTTTATGTTCTTCTGATCACTTTAGTGTTTGGGTTTGGAAATAAAATGCTATGAGCACTCAAAATAAGGGCACCATGGTTGTAACGGAAAGATACAAATTACTACTTAATAATTTTAATAGTGCAAGGAAATTACTGACATATATATTTTTGTATACAAGCGTGTGCTTCATGGCATAATCTATGTCGAATTATACTGATTCATTCATATAGAGTTAAACCTAAAGAATATTTTGATGTGCTTTCCAGCCGAAGATGTAAATTTAAAAGAAAAAACAAACGAAACATGTCAAGCGATACTTGGTGGAACATCTCCGTAATTTATTAAAGATTATGAAAAAATTAGTCAAATTTTGTAGACTTAGTCTAGTTTCATAATATTTAATACAAAAGTAAAAACAAAAATTAAATAGGTTACATTAATCATTTTATGGCTATTTCATCTTGGTAAGTTTTCTTAAGTTACCTATCGTTTCTTTTCAGTAGGAATCGGCAATATCATTCCTGCTGCTACGTTATAATGGAAATATTCCGTATAATTTCATTATTGGGTATATTTCTCGTAGTCTTAAGTTTCTTATACGTTCATCAGCAATTATTTTTTTGTCTGTAACATAATTTTAATTTTTACTAGCATTATTTATGTCAGTGAGATCAAGCAGCTTGTCATATTTTAAAATTCGCTTGATATTAATTTTTGAAAAAAAATCTTTACTGCGATATGTTGGGCATTTTGAATGCAGAAATTTGATATTAAGCGTTGGACGCATTAGAAAACTACTTTTACTACCATTATTGTGCTATTTTTTAAGATGTATATGTTAATATTTATGATTTAAGCAATAATTGTGAAAATGAAACTTGTTGCAATTACGACCACAGTTAGCGAATGGAATTACTTTCAACTTTAGACAACATGCTTCTCTGTTAGATGACATTATGATATTCCTTCACTATTAGGATATAATTCATTACTCGTACACATTACATTTAAAATTACAGAGTATTATCCGTTAATTACATTAAATATTAAGATAGTGTTTAACAAGTTAATGTCCTTCTCTCACTCTTGAGTAAGTATGTTTTCATTCGCGACCAGAAATGTCCGCCTGTATTTTCCATCGGCAAACTTCTGAGGGCGCCAAGTGCCAGCTCAATGAACGCGGAGCCTTCGAATGGAGTGACGATCGTGTCAAAGATTCCTTCCGAACATTTACGACGACTTCGATGGAGCCAAGAGGCACTAAATCCGTCCGATACGAGGCTGCCAAGAAAAGCGAGAGCGACCGCCAAAGAACACATCGAGATAAACTCATTAGTAAATAAGTTTGGGGATGGAAAGTGAAGGGATGATACAGTTTTCACTGAGAATCTAAATTGGAAAAGGGAGGAGGATTATGAACGCCGGTAATCTCATTCTACCCCAAGGCATTTAACGCTTTTGCTCGTAAGATGATGAGTCTGTATTCTGGGGTATAGCGTTTTCTAAGAGTAGATGGGGAAAAAGGGAGAGTGAACGCACTTAATCAGAGGTGAGTGGTATGTGATCAGCGATGATTCATGAGAAATTGTCGAAAGGGACGAAAATGGCTGTATTTTTAAGCGTGCTAGCGGTATCTTGTTAGTGAAGTAACTGAAGCCGAAATGGTCAATATTGGAAAAGAATTTGAGTACCAATGCTGCGGTTATAATTGTTTATATGAGGAGTATATGAGGCACAAACAGGAGAGTGAGTCGGTGATGACCGGGTTTTAAATGCTAATTAAAAGAACGACAGTGAGATCAATGCGAAGTAGATGTGTTACATTGGCCGGGACGTGTCAAGGATGAAAGGAAAACTACGGCAAAGATGGTAAGTCAGCACATATAGTTCTGCTGTAAAAAAGGAAAATTGGACACGGCTGCTGTTAAAACAGCGATTTATAACACTCCTAAAGCAGATTCGATGGTTTCGGCCTTAACTTGGTGGTATTCCAATATCAAAGAAAACAAACAAGAGAAAGCGCAAAGAAAAAACATGGTTTATATAGCATAATAGCTTTGTTCCCCACCCCTCCTCTCTATTTTGCTATATAAACCATGATTTCCTTTGCGCTTCACCTGATGACGATGCTAGGCGTCGAAACCCGGGTCGTGTAGGTGGATGTTTCTCTTGTGATAAAGTATAAATTAAAGTGTGTAGTTTCTTCACTTGTTTGTACTCCCAAAGCAGTTAGGCAGCAGGTGGACGAGAGTTACGCTATGACCAGTTCATAGACCTCACCATGAAGATGATTGCTTGAGTACTGTAGTACGAATCGGGTTCTCAGAAGACTAGTTTTCCAGAATTCCTGCCGAGTATTTTGAACTGGTCGTAGCGCAAGTCTTGTCCACTTGCCCATCGGCTTCATGAGTATTTTAATTCTCCTTGATGAGTGGTGCAAAAGGGAAAGGAAGAACTAAAAAAGGCTGGTTGAGTTTGATAGTAAAGTGCCCAAGAGGTGTGTCGGGGATAAAGAATAATTTTGAATAGATTAAAACATGATTACATGTGTCTGGAGAGGGAGGTGTGAATAACGGGAAAGTGAGGGGGAGAACTATGTATAAGCACCGCAAATAATGTGCCGTGCTCCAGAAAGGGAGAAGCGTTGATTGATATATATGTAGTTATGCTGATTTGAATGGGCTGGCTGCAAGGAGCGACTTGACATCCGACGAAAGGAGGCGATGAAACCTTTGCTTTTCCTGTAAAGTGCGTTGGACTTAATTTGACACTTAATTAAGGCAGCTGCGGAAACTAAATCTCTCCTAAATTAATGACTCAGTTAGGGGGCAAGCAACCGAATATTTGCCAAGATCTAAAGAAAAACTTCCTCAAACTAAACCTGGTTATATATTATTGAGCATTATAATCGGAAAATGATTCGTTCTGAAACGAATCCCCTGTTTTCTAAGAGAATTATTTGAAGATGAAGGAACCATGTGGTCATTTTTGTCCAAGAAGGAACGGCCTGATTCCTTGGCAACAACAATTTTCCAAATTTTCCGGCCAAGTTTGATTTTTCGGATGTTTTTAGAACTCGGACGACGAATGTTTTGGTGGATGCGCGTCCATGTAAGCTGCTGAAACGAAACTTTTAAATGGTTTTATTTTATTTATGATGCTGCCGTTTTCTGCTTGCTAGTATTAGAATGAGGGACTATCATGGCAAATACTACGTGTATTCTACGATTAGGGAAACCGAATGAGATGGAATTTCGGTGAGCGAAGATTTCGATTCAATGAGAAAGTGATTCTAGAGATTATAAACTTCGATAGCTGAGCTATCTATCTCTATCAATAAAATACTATGTTATAATAAAACATAAGATTTACAAATATTACCACTTTAAATTTGAAGTTTTAGGAGTTAATTGCAAGAGGAGCTTTTATCCTCCCGTTAAACGTTTGCATAGACCCTCAAATATGTTATTTGCTTGATAACTAATATTTTGTCAACAAATTGTTTACTGTTATTGAGATAAAGCTAAATATATTTAGTAGAACTTCTCTATAAATCGTACGCGTCAGCATGTATCCTTCAGTAATGGTAATTTTCTCTAACAAGAGAAAGGTTATGGTGTTTAACTTTGTACAAGAGGGCATGCGCTTTAAAACCCAAGGATAAAGAGACGTGAAAAATTGCGACACGACTGGGACTCGAACCCAGGCCTTCCTCTTTCCGATCAAGTATTCTAACCACTATACTACTTTAACATCAGTTTGTCCTAAATTTTCTCTAGCTTTAAAATGACTAGGCTTCGGTCTGCAAAATCATCAGAGCAGAGGTTCTGATTAGAGAAGTTAAAGTTTTGTTTAAAAGAGTCGAGGTTCTGATAGTCACTCAGCCCCTCCACCATTTGCTACCAAAAGCTTTGCAATGGAAAGAAGTTTGCTTAGTAAGATGAGGAGGAGTGAGTTATTATACCATTGCTCTCCTATTGAATCGGAATGGTGAAAATGGAGAAAGCCAACGCAAGAGCACAAAAAATAACCTTTTTCTTAGTATCATCAAGTATTGACCATGCTCACTAGCAATGTTCATGCCTCAATTGCTATTGTATTATCCAAGCCATGAACATAACTAACCCATGTAAATGAAAGATATATTTTCTCCTACTCCTACAAGGCAAATGAAAAACATTCAATTGATCATGTTAATAATTACTTATTTAAAGAAATTCTGACAACAAATCTTGATCATGACACAACTCAATCTACAGGAAATACACGGAAATTCAATTGTAATCCCTGAAATATTGATAATTTTACTTTTCGAGAATAACAGGAATTATATCAGAGAGACAGACAATACGCACATGACATTTAAATGTCCTACATATGGCCTCAAACCGTTTGATTGGTGCCATGTATGGTAATATCCCAATCTTCAATGAATGCAGAAATCAATTTTCATGTAAATAATCTTGTAAATATTTCTTTAAGGTAGTTGAGTTGATTTGTTACCATAACATAAAAACATGCATATATACTATATACTTAATATATACTGTTTAGAATTCACTCTAAAATGATGGCGTCACTGTATGTGAATCCATTAAATGAAATAAATAAAAAAAATAGAGTAAAATAAGTAGAATAAATCAATAAAATAAATAAATGACATAAATAAAAATAAATAAAATAAATAAAAGGAAAGTGAAGGGATGATACAG
>KZ308163.1:623713-666810 GCA_000376725.2 Ladona fulva
AAAATAAATAAAATATAAAAGAAATAAAATAGATTAAATAAATGTTAAATAAATAAATGAGTAAATTTAAAACAAAATATATCCCAGCAGGAGACTTGAAGTATTTCTTATTGCCTATGGAATATGGACATAAATCAAAAATATTTCTAGCTTGACAATGCAGCGATAACTCGGCAGGGGGGCAACTCGTCTCGGAATCACATTCGTAATTCGAAACATTCGTTACCCGAAACAAAATTCTCCATGCGTTCCAGAATCTTAAAATAAACACTGAAACACAACCTACTACTCTCATTTATATATAAAAGTAAAAAATGGACAGATCTACTTTGCTTCGGTCATCTGTGAATTTTTCCCGCACGGGTACATGCACGAGCATCCGCCAAGCATTCGTTAGCCGAGTCCGATAAACAGCGAAATAAATCTTCATTAACCGAAAATTCAATTAGCAGGGCTCTTTCGTTACCCGAGGTATCGCTTCATTTACCAAAACTAAATAGAATTCGATCTCCAAAATCTATCTTCCTCCCATGTATAAAGGCATTCGTGGAAGAAAAATAAGCGGCGTAAGTTTAGATATTCATGGTCCCCCCTTTATGTCATTACGTACCACATTTTCAGGCATTAGCACAAGAATTAATATTTTTATTCAACATCAAACAACAGTTCCGTGTCGTGAGGAGCGCTCTGATATTTCCATTATTCACCTTGGAAAGGAACTCGGCGCACAGCTCCCCAGCAGGAAGCGGCGGAATTTTTTAAAAACGATTTATCAAAAGAGGTAAGAGCTTCCGCGAGAGCATCACAAAATGTTTCGCCAAAAAAACTCCACTAAATCTGGCGTAAAATGTTCCTTAAAGCACCGACGAGGCCGAAAAAGAAGCGGAAAAAGGTCGGATCCGTCCTCTTCTGGGAACGAAAGCAGCGCCACTGATTTAGACGGATCTTCGCGACATTTTTAACTGTCTCCCTTGGCGATACACCGTATGGCACCGTCTTTATCTTTAGAAGCTTCGCAATAGCTCAACTTCTTTTTCGCGCGACCCTCTTCCTCTCTTTGCGAAATATAAATACGGACTCTTCGGCGGCGAATATTCCTCGAAGTTGAGGAAAGGGGTTGGGAAGAGTGAGCCAAGGCGGGGGTAATAGGGCCCACGGGCGACACTTCGTCACAGACAAGGGCTTCAGTCACGGCATCTTGAGAAGTGGTGGGGAAGGAGGAGAGACAAATCGGAGCGAGGGCAATGAGGCGACGGTTTCCGCGAGGGATGTGGATTATTTCCAGAACGCTACGCTCTATATAAGCCCTTCGTAAACTTCTGTAATCTGAGGAACCCATTTCATTTACGCCAGCCTCCAAGCGCGATTGAAACTCGCATTTGCCTTCCGTGAGAAAAGCCGAATCGGAAAATTCGCGCGTACACTGTCCTTTGGTATAAAGAGTCGAAATTCGAGTTATCGATCGAGGATCGAAAAATTGCGGTTACGAATTTTCTGAATTACATGAGCTGTCAAATAAGGTCGTTGCACATGACCGGTTCACAAAAAATTAAAGTGGTGTGTCGTTACGAAAGAATTTATGGTAACACTTATCCGTAAAGTTAAATAATTAAATTGACAATCACGAGTGACTCAAGAAATAAATTTAAATGATAAATATTCGAAATTAAACAGGTAATAATATACTCAAGAAAATATAATTACTTTGTTCCGCTAAAATAATCGGTACTATAATATTAGTAGTACTTCTCCAACTTACATCTTATTACAGTAGTATCATGGTTAACGACGGCTGTGATTAATGACATACTTGGTTAATGACGACAATCTGTAAATGTGTGTGATCATAAAATGTTTTGCTGGCATCGGTTAACGACGCCTTGATTGGCAACTGAAAACTACTTATATCACTTAATTTTATCAATGATAGTTTCTTTCGCAATTATAAATCTATAAAATAAACGCAATAAATGTTTATAACATTTAAATGAGTTTTATCTATATACTTGACATGTAGTATGGCTGGGGGAAATCTCACCTTGGATAACGACGGTTTTGTTCAACTATGGTTATCCTGGAACGGATACCATAACGGACAACTACCGTCTTCAATCAATGTACCACTCACTATATACTGATTTTATATTGACAAACGTAGTTGAATTATGCTAAAAAAAATAAATTATATAAAATCATACGTAGTTGTACTAACGAACCTAGTTAAATTGGCATGATCATCGGAGGAAAAGATACTCGGGCTCAACAGCGTTTCATAATAATTTGAGTCGATAAATTAATAATTCTAATCATTTAATGCCTAATATTAATACCTTGAGCCCGATGGTCTGGCTAACTGGCAACGTCTCGCGTGTATAATCACTCTAGAAAATCCGAGAAGAGACGGTGAACTCCCTAGAAAATCTGTGAGAACATTAACCACTTAATCTTGATCTTAGAAAAATTAATAAATAGAGATAATTCCGACCACGGAAGTTAATTCTCGCTTTCCACTGCCGTTATGGGTGTGTTAGGCTGAGAAAAAGCCCGACTGCTAAATGAGATCGAGATGTGGTGGCGGTAGTAATATCCTATGACTCGGAGCGATCTCTCTAGGAGGAAATCCCTGGAGAACGGCGATTTAAATAAGAACCGGATGAGAAGTCGGCACTTAAATGATGTTACAGTAACTCTCCCAAAGCGAAAGGGGGAAAACTTAAATCAACTCGAAACATTTGCCGTTCCCTTACGTTTTTCACCGAAGAGAGGGAAAATTTTCGTCGGCATTAATAAACGCGCGGACGATTCGCATCTCCGTTAACAAGGCGGTCGTTAAAAACAGCCTTTACGACCGCGGCTCTTTTTTGTGGGAAAATAAGGTTGCGCGAGAGGTCTGAAGATGACTGTTCTTCCGTCTGTACGCCGAGTTATGTATGTGCCTCGGTCCCAGACATGACCAAATGGATCAGGAATTAAGAGAGTTGAAGGAAAAGGAAAAGCTGGCGGTTATTTGCGTCGCAGAATACTCTCCGAAAAGCGTGAGGCATTTCTCCAAGTAACTCAGGCAAAAAGATACACTAGAGCCCAGCTAAGATTGCGTTTGGTCGTAGGTAATCTAAACTAACAAGCATAAGTGAGAATGACAAATTCCACTAGGAATGTGCTTTCCTCATAGTTTCTTTTCATTGGTGCATGCAGACTTTCCTGAGAAAGTTTCTGATATTATAACTTCTCGTTTGCGAATTTGAGAGCACTTATTTCTGCGGAAAATTATTATTTTGGTGGATATTTTCTTCATTTCATTCATCGATGCTAAGTCCACGCCACAACGCACAAAACAGGTATTGTTTTTCCCCAAAATAAGATCTAACCGAAAATAAGTCAAGATATGACTTTTCAGGATATTAAAATGATTAAATTTCTTACTCTCTACGATTTATCGGCCTATGAATTTTCAGGATATTTAAAGGATTAAATTTCTTACTCTCGACGTATTTATCGGCCGCGGTGGCGGATAGAGTTACCTTGGTGGTTGGCGTGCTAGAGTTCCGGGTTTGAGTCCCGATGAATCGCATATTTCTGGTTCGGGAACGGCTGCATGTGTTCTTTACTAATCAAAATTATTGTAATGTATACAGTTGGGATACTCCTCCTGGATACATTAAAGAAATAATTATTATGAGCCCTAAATAATGTTATTTTAAGAATATACTAGGCATAGCTGAGAAAGTCAGACAGACGGATGGATTAGGCTTGTCCGTCAAAATAGAAGACGGTCATATTAAATTATTAAGTAATGAATGTATACATAAAAACTTAATTTATACACATCTTTTTTACCAGAAATAGTGTTCATTTTTTAGATAAAAAAATAAAATACCTTGAAAATTTACCTTTGGTCTTGATATTTAGGGGCAAAAGTTATTTAGAGACCCGACCTTACTTTCGAGGAAATACACTAGTAAGAAATTATCGAACCTATTTTCCATCTTTCTTTTATTATATATTATATCTTTATTTTATTTTATATTATTATAGACACCGTTTTTGTGTATCGCTATTCATTGAAATTGTTCAGTTAACTAATAATTATAAAAAACCACTGCCACACGCCATAAGGTGGCTTGCGGAGTATTAATATAGAGGTAGAAGAAAAACGCACGTAATAGTAAAATAATAAAAAACAATATCATAAGTTAGATAAGGTGATAACGCTTCAGATTTTAAATATTTTCATTAATTATTCATTGCGACCAAAACTGAGGGTTTCCTACAAAATTCGGCTTCTGCAGATATCGAGAGCGACTTACCACGAAAATATCAAAAATTGAAAATTATTTTAGGCAATCAAAATTCGATAGTTCCAAAATATGCAACTATTCTTAAATCATTTACTTAAAGCATTCTGTATCAGTTTAGTGTGCACTAAATTACAACACATTTCTAGATATTGTGAAATAAGCATTGATCTTAATTGACCTCGTTTCACCTTCGAAAAAAAAAAGATTAATATAACACATGTGATTGTGAATAATAGATAGGTTGAATCTATTTATATATTAAATTTAAATATGTATCGTACCTCAAATTAAATGTTAGAATCTACGAGTTCTTGATTCACTACATTATGTGGATTGAGTGTGACCTGCAAAAACCGACTCCATTTACTGCAGAAAACAGGTTACATGACCAAAGTCTGCATGATACTCCAAGGCTGTAAATAATCTCCGAGAATTAATTATGAAATAAACCATTAGTTAACATTCTGGATGAAATATTTTCAACCAGCTGAGCATCAGTATTCGTTTCAAACGGTTGACAATGGCGCCAAGGAATCACGGTAGTTAATTCAAATACGTCACATCTGACGTCCGCGAATAATAAGTATTTACATGCCGGGAATGGTTAATAAATTGTAAGGTGCCGCAGACGTGGGATGTCTTAAATAAAACATTAAACTCAGATCTTATTTCTCTCAGGGCGTCTATCAGAGACCTTTTAGCATATTATTATCAACCGGAAATTAGACTCGCTTTTCAAAGCGTGGAAATCAAGCGAATTAATGAGAAAAAGGATCGCGGTTAAAAGCGTTTCAAGCTGAACTCCGAGCGGAAAGCCTTTCATTTTGGAGAGCTTACAAAAATCAAATCAACGTGTCAAGTTATATATGAAACAGCATGGCGGAGATAGGTTTTTATTTTGAGGATTTTGCTCTGAAGTTGTAATTAACTGCGCTGATCTTTTAGCTTCTCAATCGATCGCTCGCGATGATTTAAAATTTCGCTTGCAGAGAAAAAATGTTTATTCGACAACGTTATCAAATTCCTTTCCCTTGCGGATGAATTTCATAAACGTATTTTCCGATGACAAAGGTGAAGTGAGAGATAATGAAAAAAATGACGTACTGAATTTAAAGAGTGGATAGAACTATTGCCAATTTAGCGATTTCGTCGATATCTTCTTTTGAGACTTTTCTCTGTTTCAGCCCTTTTCTCGCACTCTATAAATCATTTTCTGTTCCTTTGACCCTCCGCAGCTTATTATTATAATTTTTTTTTCAACCTCTCTTCCACCTACCCTTGTATCTTACTGCACATTGGCGTATACTATTTCTAAAAATAATTCACAACAAATTTAAAATTCGCATAAAACAGAAAAGATTTCTTTTGTGAGAAAATTTTTCCACAAACACAGCGAATAATAAAAGTTAAAATTAAAATGCTTAAACTTGACGTAATATGTTTGACTTGTCTTAAATTGAAAAAGCATTAAATTCCGTTTCTAAAAGACTTTATTACTCTGATGTTTAATTTACAGAAGCGAATCCTTAACAATTATACTTTTTAGCGACATGTTTAGCTAATCGGGTGCATCTAGCGACAATTACAAAAATAAATCGGCTCCTCTAGTAGAAATTTATGAACGAACGGACGCGGACGGGTCCAGAAAACGAGGGGACGATATCTTTTCATTTCCTGAAACTCTATGCATTGCAAAAATGGTGTAGGAAATTTCAATATTCGAAGCAAGATGTAAATACAAGTAATATAATCGCAAAAATTGATCATAAAAGTTACCCATTCTGGAGATCTTTTTCTTCCTTCGTTTCAAAAAAATGTTTCAATTTATCACAACAATCTCATCGTTTAGTTTGGCCACGAATCCTGATTTTTATGAATAAGAATTTCGTGGAGTAAGAAAGGATGATATCGTTCAACAGGATTCGAACCGAAAACCGAAACCAAAATAGAAAGTGAATGTTGAGCGATAATCAAATCCGAGCCGAAAAATGAAAGTTCTTGAACCAAAATCGGAATCCGTTCTCGAAACCGGAAAACTGGATTAATTCTCATCCGATTTCCTCTTATGATTCTAAACAAACCTGGCTGTAGTTACTGATCAGGTGTAAAGGCTTATGACTCGTTAGTTAACGTTTACATATATTCTACATGCTTATTAAGTGTAATATGTAAGTAGTAGCCTTTCATATATTTCAAACCGTTTCGAACCGGTTTAGAGGAAGCTCCCGGATAATAAAACCGGAACTTAACCTAAATTACCTATATAATCTAACCTGACCGGAATCTGAAAAGAAAATAACTACGGATCTATGCTCGGGATAGGAAACAGCGTAGAAAGGAAAAGAAGTAGAAGAGAAAGATGCAAAGTCTATGGATCTTGGGGATGGAGAAAGAGGGAGAAAGGGAAGGGAAAGCACGAGGAAAGATTGAGAGAGCTTTCCCAAAGGGTAGCCTCTAACAGCTGCGGGCCATTAAGGCTGGTCAATTAATGAAGCGGAGGGGAAAACGATAGAATAAGAGGATGAGGACGGGAGAAAAGTAGGAGTGAAAGAGACGAGGAACAATTAGAGGAAAGATGAGGGTTTTCCTTGAAGGGAAAACAATTTAAAGCGGGAATTTTCGAAGGCAAAGGCCGATCCGAAGGGAATGAGGGGGTGCGGGGGGATCTGCCAGGGAGGGGGAAATCAGGGAAAGGGCTGATTTAGAAAGAGATGAGGAAATGGGATACAGAGGTGGGGAAGGAGCTAACGCATTACTGCGGCCTATCCAAACCTGAAAGCTGTTTAAGAGGATCTCGGAGAATCTGTTAACTCTATCCACATAGAATATCGGTTTTGCTCTCCGGAATCGCGCGATGAATTTCGAAACGCTCTTACTTCGTTCAAAGGCAGTTTCTTTGTGTGATTAGGAGGGACCTGGGATTAAAATCATGGTGACTGGTTATTAATTGCCGGAGAAAGGGTGAAATGAATGCCAGTTTAATCTGATTCCTTTTTGGGGGTTCGAAAAAGTTACGTAGGATTGTAAGGTATCTTTGACTTTGTTATTCCAAAAGAAAATTAACAGTAGAAGGTGTAGTAATTGCAGCGGAAAATTAGAGATAGAAATTATACGAAAAAATTAATATAATTTTCAGAGATTAATTATTGTGTTCAACTTCATTTATAATGGCTTATGATAATTTAGCGATATGCCTATTCATAATCACGAACGCCATACATAACTTAGCAGATGTCTATCATTCCCTTAGAGTAAAGAAATTATTAGCAATTTCATTAGAGATACTATTACTACTTACGGGCAGTTAAACCTTTTAATTTCTTATTGATACTACCCACTATTTATATAGTTATGGACTGAGTTGAAAGGAAATAATTTCTTTCGATATCTTAAATGGAATTCGAAAGCAGCATTACGCTCCTCAAAGACCAATGCATCCGTTTTTAAACTATAATTCGTTCATGCAAAAAACCTTCTAAAAGGTATCTATAAATGTTTGTCACAATGAGATGCATACCTGAGAAGTTGTAAGCATTGTATTCAGTAAAACCTCTTCAGAACGTAGAATAAGAAAAGGGTGCCGAAGATGGTAAAAATGAAGAAATTTAATCCATTTGCTACGCATTTTAGCTTTAATCATGGAAATTATTAGGGAAAGCCTAAGAAGAGCTGAATCTAAGGATCGCAAAATCACATATACAATAAGGAGACTAAAACTTCGAGAAGTAGATAGTTAGTATTGTAAAAAAGCTAGTTACCAGAAGGGAGGGGGCATTTAATAAATTCAAAGTCAAATCGGCGATATATTAAGAAACGTCAGTCAAGAAGAAAATGGAGTTGAGAGAGGAATTAGAACCAAGTAAATCGAAAGAAAAGAGATCGGGGGACTTGATGGAAAAAAAGGATTTCTACAAATATTGTGGTAAGAGATGAAGAACATCACCAAATTATTACTGTAGGGGGATCATTAAAGTACACCGTTAGCAGATTAAGAATAAATGGCGTCGTCACCATCTCAGAAGATCTATTATTAAAGGGCCGCAATAGGAACGACTTATCTGTAACAGTAATCATTAGCATAGCCTTCTAATTGTGGAAAAATCGAGGGATTTTTTGAGAGAAGGAAAAATGTATTTTATTGAAATCCGTACGCTCCTACCGTAATAAGATTTTTTGAAACTGCACACGAGAGAGGAATCGCGCTCTTATAATGAAGCCCACGCCATTGAATAAATTTAAGTGGAATTCGACGTTTCGTCGGACTTAATCAAACCTCTATTAAGCTCGTGGGTTTATTGCTGCTATCATCCAAGCACGTTTGGTTGATATTATTACATACCTTGGGAAGGATTTAAGGATCAAATTACCGAAAATATCAGGCTATCCTTGGAACTCGACAATTAAAATCAAATTAAGGATACATTTCTGTCGTAATATGATATCGCCGTTAAAAATCTATAGGATCTCGGTTTTTAAACTTTGGTAACGCTTATTTGTTAGTTAGGAATATCGGTTTCTTGCAATACGCGTATGGGTGAATCTGGATGGATAGAGAGATAGATATTTATTGCTTTCCATAGAATATAGTCCAGTGTCATTCCAAGTTTCTAGATTAAGGCTATTTCATTTTTCTGTCCAACTAATCAGTCGACGGCATGAACATTGAAATTCCCTGTTATGATAAGATCTGAAGCTAAGGAAAACAGGTTTATGGTTTTGTGTAAATAATGTGTGGGAGACGTAAAACTCCATCATGGCCACTTTCACAAAACCGCTTCATAAGTTAATATTAACAATTGCCAAGAAACATAATCGTATTTACTATTATGTTTCCTGGAAATATGTTCTATTATATCAGCTAATGATATAAAGATACCTTTGTACTATTACAGGAGAACTGCTGCAAATCCAGGGTCGTTATCGTTTAATGTATCGGTTTAGTAATATTAATCCTAATGAGGTTATATTCGAAGACGTTTAGAGAAGTGTCCAAATTGTAAGGAAAGACATCATAAGACGCCTTGATTGACTGATTTTTTATGGTTCTGGTGATATTTCGCTGAATGTATTCTACCATCAGTGGTCGCTCTCATCTTATAAAACGGTTGTAAATGAACTAGAAGTATAAACCGCTCAAATAGCAATTTCGCGGTTCGCGTCTATCCTCTGAGACCAAAACTGGAAACAAGGGAAAGGAAACAGATTAACAGGTCTTCCAGATTTCCCTATTTTTAGGTTTTATCCTGTATTGTAATAGAAATAATAACCATTGCTTGTGTCTTTGAAATTATTTTTTTATAAATATCGGAAGAAACGGTGCGAAACATTTTGCAAAAAGAATTGGGGATGCGAAAGCTCTGCGCAATTTGGGGGCCGCATTTGCTGAATGCCGATCAAAAGCAAATGCGCAAGCTATTTTCACAGCAATGTTTGGACCGATTTAAGAGGGCACTGACCGATTTTGTGCGGCGATTTGTCACCATGAATGAGACATGGGTCCACCACTACACGCCAGAAACGAAAGAAGCAGTCGAAGCAGTGGGCGGAAGCCGGTGGTTCACCGCCAAAGAAAGCGAAGTCGATCGCATCTGCCGGAAAGGTTATGGCCAGTGTGTTTTGGGATGCGAAAGGGATCCTGTTAATTAATTACCTTGAAAAAGACAGAACAATTATAGGCGAACATTACTCCAACCTTCTTGACCAGCTGGATGTCAAAATTCGCGAGAAGAGGCCGGCTTGAAAAAGAAAAAAGTCATCTTTCACCAGGACAACGCCCCTGCTCACAAAGGTGCGTCGGCGATGGGAAAACTACGGGATTTGGGGAACGATTTGCTCGGCCATCCCCGCTATTCTCCTGATTTAGCACCCTCATACTTTCATCTGTTCCCAAACTTGAAGACATTTTTTCTGGAAAGCGCTTCGCTTCCAATGAAGAAGTTGAGAGGACCGTAGATGGATATTTTCACAGCCTTCCAGACTCTGACTTCCGGGAAGGAATACTGATGTTGGAGAAACACTGGACCAAGTGTGTTGAAGTCAAAGGAGATTATGTAGAAAAATATAATAATTTTTTAACTGAAAATCGTCGTCTTTCATTGTCAGACCGAGAACTTTTCACCTTACCCTCGTATTGCAAAAAACTATAATCTTAACTGTATATCCCAAATACTTTCCACATGTTTAGCTCTTGTGAATTTTCATTTCATACCTACTATTTCTGAGTGAATTCGCGGGTACTCTTCATATCTATACATCTCTCAGCTATGCTTTTCTTTTATTTTCGATATATTATCTCCTTTTTGCGGCTTTTGTTGACATACAACACACTAGGACAATTTTTAGTGAATTTCTCTAGATTTTTCAATGCTCCCAACTACCGCGATGACTGAAAATAAACATAATCCCGGATATGTTCCGGTAAATATGTCCCGATTGTTTCATATTTTTCGTATATAAAGTATTGAATGTGACCTTTGCATCATCGGTCTCTGTACACCCAAGATATACGTTATATGAGCTTGTATTTGGCGAAGGCTGCCCCCGTCAAGTCTCAACAATACAGAAGTACATACATACATTTATTCGGTGTCCTCCCAGGGCACCAAATCTCTTAATACCAAACTTGATACTTAATCTTGATTGATTTCTTCAATCTTTAGATATGTTTAAAAATATCAGAGTAAAGAATATCCTTCCCATCTTTCTTTCTCCGTACTTTGTTGATAATTTTCAGTGGCGGACTTTTGTATCCAGAAAACGGTCCCGAATTTCCAGGACATATTTGTGATTTGATCAGAATTTGGCTCAGAAGAAGGAAACAACTCTAGATACGATTCACTTCGTTGAAAGAAGAGAAATTAAAAGTTCATATATAAACACGAAAGAGATCTTTGTAATTCGGTATGTGACAGGCACGTCTCGCTTGAAGTCTATATGCTCAAAGCATTGCTTTAAGGGAAGCATTTCCAGTATGAAAACCTTCATTCCCCTATCTGCGAAAACTTCTGGAACATGATGTCCCAGATCAATGATTTCCAAACTTTTTCGTACCACCGCCCGCTTGGTTCCATAATCTTATCCCTAACGCCACTCCAACCATAATCTATAAAAATAATCATTAGCATCGAGAACGACACGACCAAATGACGATGATTATAAAACATTAAAAATAAGAACATCTCCCATTTATTTTCTGTCGATAAAAGTTTATGTCCACCCGATAAGTGTTTTCTTGTGTGAAAAAGGGTCGGACATCCACATCTGTTAACTATAAAACAAATTTTCATTTTACCCATTTCAAGGGAAGAAATGGAAAGTTTGTCATTGACCCGAAGCCTCACTTATGGTCGCTGTTTCGTCAAGGCCGGCCTCCAGACCCCCCTTCCGCCCTTTGGTTCTTTCCACCTCCCAGGCCAACTCACCGCCCCCTAGGGGGGCGGTACTACCCGCTTTGGGAACCACTGCCCTAGATGTTCAATTATCTTCGTTTCATATAACCCAGGTCTTTGGACACTCAAGTCCGGAGGCTACGAGAATAAGATTTATTGGAAGAATGAAATCGTGGGGATAAATGGTAGAAATAATAATTAGTATCTCTATACATGATTGTTTTGAACTCTAAGACCAGTTCACAGTAGATTTGGCACTACAAGGTTCTTCCACCCAATGAAAAACTTTTCCACGAATGAAATCCCCGGACCATTAATGATTATGAGGTGGTAACTCCGTCCGCAGAGAAGAAAGGATCACTTAATGAAGGCCGGAGAGAGGGGCAATATACATAGAATGCTCGGGCGCAGGTGAGATGATCGTTAATGGATTTTTCGGGTCAAATAAGGGCGGTGCGTGTGTTGGTAGCAGTTCCGAGTGTGTGTTCTGCTGGCGGATTGGGGGGTTGCAGTGGGGGAGGGTGTTAAAAAGCATTTGGAAAGAGGGCTGTCGGAGTGCTGAAAGAGAGTTTATTCTGCGAGGCGTGGGATAGACAGATAAATGGATAATGGTCTTTATTCGGTGGAGAGACCGAAATAAAAAAGAACCTCCCATCGCGCATGTGAAGTTGTGAAAGTAAATTTCGGTGGGATTGGACAACTCTGCGAAAAAAATATAAGCATCGGCAATTATCGAAGTTAATCCCTCGAGCCTTTCCCGATGGCTTATTATATGAGGCGAGCTTTGAACATTTCATTTTTGCGTAAATCATTCACAGGACGCTGTTTTCCAAACATAAATCAAGCGATTTTTTTTCGGAGAATTTTTTTTTTCGATTTTTGGTCGCGTTGTTTGTTATATCGGTAAGATTTTGATTAATAAATTAATTTCGGTTAATTCCGCGGGTGCGGTCGTGCGGGATGCGGAGCACCTTTGATTCTCTACGCAAAAGTCATGAAACATTTAAGGTATGGCGGCATTCGGAAAATGATCGAAAACCCGTTCCCTTTTCAGTCGCTTGAGTGTATATATTTTGACTTCACTGTTCAACATCAGTGGCGTTACGCTCGTAAGTATTATTCCCAAATGTGACAGTTGTATGATTATGAATTAATTCCATGATTTGGGAATATTTGATCCTCGTCTACTAGAGCTACCCTCACAACAGGTGACTTTGTGATCCTAGTTGTGAATATAACTGAAAAATATTTTCCTATGTTGAAGCTTTTGCAGTCGAATTTTCAGGTAACTTCTTAAATCTCTCATTTATAACCTTTTTATTAACACATTTGTGGAAAAATATTTCACGCTAATGTCATAAATGTAAAGCACCCCTTATTTTCCACAGCAGATTTTTATCGACTAGTTTCGCCATCAAGTTGGCATCTTCAGGTGAAGATGTAAAGGTGACAACTCATTGACGAAACCAGACGGTAAAAACCTGCTGTGAAAATTGCGAATTACTTTCTTTTACGAAATGTGTGGATGTCCACGAAATTACACATGAACATATTAATTTTATTTCATACAAAGTTTAACATTTGAGATTCCCTAAGTCAACATGGAGAGACTTGTCACGGGAGAGGTAAGGTTAGTAAGAGTTTTTGTAAAACTTACCCATAAAAAAGTCACAAAATTAAAATGAAAAAATAATAAAAATATTTCTAAAGTAGAGCCGACACCATAAAAAAATTTGAATACTCTCTTTTAATTTTAATTTCACTTTTGAGATGCTCTGCAGGTTTTTCAGGTCATCTGGAAGTTCATTAAAAATTATTGGTATGTACCATTACATCAAATTTACTTTAACCATATTAATTTTAATAATGGGATATCTGATTAAAGTTAAAAATGCTATTTTTTAGCGATCGATATGGAAAGGCTGAGTTCATTTGTCAATTTAGATTAAATGATCATAACATTGATATAACTGTCAAGGCGACATACTCTATACGTTATCAAATAAAATCAAAAATGGAAATAAAAACTTTAAGTCCTAATCTGTTGAGAGTACAGAATGAAAAATTCAACCAGATTGACCAGAAGAATATAATACTGTGTCTACTTTTCAGAGAGCGACGTTTTCTTAAAAGGTATTTCATATAGATATATTTATTACAAGGCAAACAAAACAGGTACTGGAATTCCCAGTTGTGACTCGACGCCCATTTTTTATGTATGTTATCGCTATTATAACCTGGGATTATAAATATAGATCTAAAACTCACTAACAGTAAATTTGAACCTACCCTGGGATTTACTAACACAATAAGTTCTGATGAAACAGATTTATTCCTGAACTGGAGAAAGAGACCCATCACTGAAAAAAAACAAGATATTCTGTAAGGGATACGACTTACAGATGGCTTCATCGACAGTGAAGAATAAAAACCCGTTTGTATTTGATTGAAAGTCCATTACAGAACTATTTGGAGGAATGCTCCAGGACACATTAATATTATAGGGTTTTGTCAAACGTCTGAATTAAGTGTGATAGCTAAAGAAAAATACATGAACATCATCTATCACTACATCCCAAAGTTTTATATGAGCCCGAATACGTCGACCAGCTCCTAAGTAAGATTTCACCTTATCAAAGACTGGCTTCCGTTTTAATTACCCCAAGAGTTATGGTTCCTCACGTGTCTAAATCTCAAGTCCTCGATGGAAACGTAAAAAAGAAGCCGATAAGGAAAAAACAGCTACATTAACATTAAGACAGCAGGATATGCTAATCATAGGGAAAGCTTTCCATTAGCCGTTGAAGTAGCCCTAATGAAGCATTTCCTTCGAAATCGAAACGATTGAAAAGTTGTGTTCACTGGAAAAGATATGGTGGCAAAAACTTCATCTTGTAGCACGGGAAGATTATGCTGAAGAATCATCGCTTGTAATTAAAGTTAAACAAGAGCAGGCAATCGTTTGGAAGCACGGAAGGTATAGCAGCATTACATCTGCAAGTCAGTGCGCTACATTTCTACTTCATCGGAATGAGCGCACTTTCAGTTAGTGAAGAAAGAGACTATTTGAGCAATTGAATAAGTATGATATGCAACAAAGTTTTAAGTAATGGCCAAATTGACTCTTAGGTGACTTACAGCACTTACTTTACTCATTAGAAATCCTCCGTGGATCTTATGACTCCTAGGCAGCGGACGAATTTTGGTTAAGAAGAACATATTCTAAAAACAGGATAACCAACAAAGATTTGGGTATCTCCTATTTTGTTTAAGTTTTAATTATCACTTAGGTTTGTCATACCCGTTTCCCATCCGTAAAGCGTATTGTAGTGCCATAATATTTCGAGGGCCCTTTTTAAAATATACTCTGATACTATTCCGTATCCATTTGATTACTATCCAGATGCAATTCATTTATAGTGTATCTGGTACTAGATTTTAAACCGTATCACACTCCTTATAATAAATACCAATACAAAGTATATATAACATACAGGAAAGCCATTATTTCTAAAGAGTTACACTACCGTTAAAGCTGTTTCGAGCAGATTTCATTGAAACAAAGATGTCGCATAATTATACATTCAGAATTTCAATTATACTGGGGGACTCTTAATAAAACATCATACATATTTATCACTTCGACTGCGGAGGGGTATGTCTAAGTATAAATTCATTCATTCATTCAAAATTCTTGTAGCCGAGACTCCTTTGCCTTTGCCCGAAGGGGGAATCGAGCTCCCTAGGGTACATGCGTTTCTCTTTTAAATTGAGGTCCCTTAATAGCTACGAAGTTTGGCATCGAAGTTCCTATGTGACAAAATTTAAACAAAATCTGTGCAAAAGTAAAAACAATCCATTCTGAAGATCAGTTTCGCCGATTTTTCTTAATGATTATTCTTGAAATCCACTCCACCACCTGAATTTTGTTCACTTTCCAAACCAGCAAAGACTTGACGTCAAAAAATAACACCCGCGAGAATTAATACTTCTCGAAATATGTGTGTTATTTTCTCGCAATTATTCGAAGAAAGGCTTGTTATTTCTGGTGAGCGATAATGATGGGAAAAGACCCTTTTATCGGCGTCGAGCACAATGATAAACTTCGCTTCAGCCGGTGAGCTATTAAAGAGATTACTAAATGGGGATTGGCGTGCAATGGGAGAGGAAATGCTTGAGGAGGAAGGGTAAACAGAGGGAACGACTTTTCGCCCCGAGCAGCGAGTAACGGGTCGTTAAGGGTTTAAAAAGGATGAAGAGGGGAAGGGAGGGGGCGCAGACCTGGGTTCACCTCATGTCCGTCTTTTGCGAGGCATGGCAATGAATCACCCCCTACATGATGGATATCTGGTGTGAATCAGGAGAGTCGATTAATGAGCTGAATAATATGATCAGACCGAGAAATGACATCAGCAACTTATAGTTTTATAATCATTTCCTGTAGAGCAGGGAACCTTTTTAACTCCTCTCAGGTTGCATGTTGCCTATATTTCAGTAACTGGGAAATGAAATTGTACATGTTTATAAGTAGCAAAATAGAATAAAGGGCCAAATTAAGAACACATTAATAAGATAGTCTAGTTAGTGAGACCTATTTTTATAAACTGCAATGAAAATTTGCATACAAATAGTTAATGAGGCACCTTCTGCTTTTACGTTGTTCTTAGATTTAAGACGTTTTAAGGCAAGGAAACGAACAGTAAGGAAAGAATACATAAAAGGGAAAAAATAGAATATATATACATATATGTATACATTATAATAATAAGAAAGATACAACCTATTTCCTCATATATAAGATACACTTTTTCTTTAAAACTTTGGGTCTAAAACTGGGTGCGTCTTTTACATTAGTCGAAAGCAACGGTGAAAACCGGCTACCAATTCCAATTTTTTAAATACTGGGAGATAAAGTGTACAAAAAATATAAAAAAGAACAATATATTTGCATTTAAACATATGAATACACAAGGAAAGAGGAGGAGGAAATATATATAAACTAACTTTCAAAAAAAAGGATAATAAATTTAAAAAGGAAAAGAAATTAGATTTAATTTGGGTTTGTATGGATATACGGATTAGCTGACACAGAAAAATCAGCCTGCATGTCACGTCACTTACTCAACAGTGCAAGACGGACCAAGGATCCATCGCAAGGACGAAATTGCACTAAATTAAACGAATTTAACCGCCTAAGTACGTAAGCTAATTGGGAACATTTTCATTTTTATCTTCCTTAGAGGCGGTAAATGAAACGGAGGGACAAAATTATTCAACCGCCAGAGTTTCTAAGAGAAGAGAGAAAGAATTCCGACGAGGCTTGCATGCCGCAGGTTCCTCACCTCTGAACTAGAGAAATGGTTCATCGAGGTTGAAGACCTTAGATGCCGTACTGATACGTAGGTATACTTCCACAGAAATGAGTATCCTACGGATTTTGCGCAAATAACTAAAGGGCATTATACCCAGAATACTTGAATGGCCCGAGTTCATTTATGTCGGCATAAATTTTGAATTCCGAACGTCACCCATTTATGACCTAAAATAATGAAAGACATTATAATTCAGATTTTTATAACTACAAGGCGATCGAACGTATTTAATTTCTCTTACGGAGTTTCAATATGTTTTTTCGTTCAAGAAACAGTCATTCACCAAAAATTCCACATGACTGGAAAATGCAACATCCATTACCTCATTAGGAAGAGTCAAGGGGTTCATCATTACCATCAAATCTTCCACATAATTGCTCACAAGTTTATGGCCAAACTTGGTAGGTATTTTAATTAAATATCATTCATTCGGATCAACCGGCCACTCGTTTATCCGTCAACAGCCAAAACACAGCCAGCCTTAGAGGCCGGTTAATCGGGAGCTGAGCGCATTAATGACTATTTCCATTACCATCTAAAACTATAAAGAACTCTTTGCCTTCCGCATCCATTAAGACACTCAAAGAGGAAGGAATTAAGCAAGGATTCGAAAGAAAGAATCGGGGAGTAAAAAGAGCCCACTTTATCCAAGCATAACATCCCCTCATCCTCCAAACTTTCCTCGAGGCGATCGCATCTCCCTTTTTACGTTTCCAAAACGGGAATCGCTCTCATCATCGGTTATAAACCCACTCTCCCCCGCCGTCTCCCTCCCGAATTAATGGGCGACTCCCTGGCGATGGTCATGCAAGATTGATAGGAATCCCGGATGACTGGTCTTATGCGTAACGTGTGTGTGACGTATGAGGGAAGAGATTGAGTGGGAAAAGAGATGGGCGAAGGGGTGGAAAGGTTCGGCGCAAGTGGAACAATAAATATTAATTCAGGAGCGCCGGGTGGGGACAAAAGAGGTTTGTGGGATGTCAGTGTGCGCGCGCGTTGAAGGACCAGTGATGAAACAGACGAAGTTTCGGAGATGGACAAAGCGCAGAGGGAAGTGTGGTTCGAAATGTTAAAACGCGCTGCAATATCGAGCGCGGTTGAAATCTCGTACGCCGACATGGCTGCACACCCCCCGGCCCGCATCCCTGTTAACGTATTAATCATAGGAGTTGTGTGGCATTCGCAATCCCCAAATCACCGGCGTGCATTTGACCTTTCGCCCGTTCTTTCGCATTTTCGGCGTCTCTCCCCGGCCCTGTCACGAATGCAGCGCTTTGACTCGAACAGCTTATGGCTAATCGAGTGCTCGGCATTCCTGGGAAATGACGACGGACAGGACAGCGCATATTTGACGAGTCTAAAATTTATCCAGGGATACTAGCTAATTTAGTGCATATCCGGGGCAAAATGTGTTGACTTCGGGATGTGGGTCGGATGAAAGATTCATTCCGGCGGCTGTTTACATCGCGACGGGTTACGCGCCGCGTCTGCCATGTGAGATAAAAATTCCGGTGGAGAATAAAAGCGCCGTATCATTCGGTAGCCCGAAGTGTTTACGGATGGACACCTTCGTAATTAAGGGACAATGCGACGGTGAGGTTTTGGATGGCGACTGGCTGCGCTATGAGGTATGATTTCTCTATCAGCGGTGACATTTACCTTTTACGTTTACCATTCAATGAATATCATCATCTCATTCATATTAACGATCATAAATTTGTCCATTAGAATTATCATCACCGTGGGTTAACAATTCGAAAATTTGTTTGTCGAAGCTCTTAAGGCCCTCCTGTTGTCGATCGCTTCAAAGAAACAAATTCAACAACAAGAACGCTTCAATTCAATTTTCAAATAAAGAAAGGCTCTCTTCGTCCGAAATACTGACAAAAATACGACGAGAAGGCACCAAAATCGTAAGAAGCATCCCATCTCGAGGCAAACGACCGCGGGCCGCGCAGTGTTATGCGTAACCCTCGAATTAAAATTGTTTTTCTTGTGTTATTTATAAACTTAGAGGTTTTGTATTTGCACAGAAAATAAATTCACTATTTTCTCCAAAACTTTCCCACTTGAAGTTTCTTCCAGAGGAAATAAGATAGCTGGCGGCTACTTTCTTCCATACATTTTCTGAAAGATTCTCGACCTCCCGAATAATTTTCTATAGAATATTTGCCTCAAAAACATTTATCTGCCAAATTAATAATACGAACAGAAAGAAAATGATTTGAAGCAGAATTTGATGTAAAAATTTCTTGTTACCTAAATTACAGAAGTAAAGACACCCGTTCAAACAAAATCGGAATAAAATCAAGATTTTCTTTGAATTGTGGTATTTTTGTTTTTTCTGCGGTTATGTTATTAATTAACCTAAAATCAACCACAATGTTATTTCCGGCATTACCTTCACTCAATACTGAGAAAAATTGAAACGATTTTGACTACATTTATATTTTTATGCTGTATGTTGCAACACAGCAAAGTTCTACCACGATCTTGATGACTGGATGGGGTCTTTCCTCCTGTCCTATTGGCTTCCTATACGAAGTGACAACATCTTTTCTCTCTCTAAACTACAAACATCTAGTGAACAGACTATAACTGACAGATGGCGCGGGCGTATGCATTTTTCAAAATACAAGCATCATATTTCAGAACATGAGTCAATTTTTACTAAAACTTGCGAACAATTCAATATTATAGCTTCTTTATAGATTTTTAACAGACTTTTCAAAATGTCAAAAATGAAATTATTAGCAGCGCAAGACATCTCTCATCTTGCAGAAAATGGCCCAGCACAACGTTGATTATTTCGAAACTTAAGGCAAATCATTACTTGTTATTATTTTTCCCAATTCTGTCTTCAGATAAACAGCTTGCCCCTTTATGTGCCTTATTGAGTTCCCCTTATTGTAATCAATGTTTTTCGGAAAATGCTGTCTTCATTTCGAAGGACATCATCATTAATTGCCTGGCCTTTCCATTTTTTAAATCAATCTTTTATAGCATCGCATCATCATTGCTTATAATCTTCACCTGCAAATAAACTGACAGGAACAGGTCAGCTCGTGCATGTTTCCAATCGATGCCAAGATAAATATGTGGCGCGTTGAAAATAAAATAATTTTCTAATTTCTAAAATAATTAACCTATTGTTTAGCTAGCAAAATCATTAGTACTCGTTGAAGCCATGTAATGTTGGTTGCCTCCGCTTAAATTGTTAGTACTTTTCCGTTTTATGTATGTATGGTCGATTCCCTTGTATGGTTTAAAAGCATGTTAAACATTAATTTATATTTCCATCGATTTTTATGGATTGATGGGGTGTTTAATTTCTTTCCGTTAGTAATTGGTTGTAACTGTAAGTGTTTCTTGTGTGAAGGGTGTGATGAAAATTGAGTACTACTAAAAGTAAAGCATAACTTTTAGGGATGGCGGAGTAGTGTTTACGCTAATTTTCAATAACATGGAGTACTTGAAGAGGTTGTATTATTTGATAAATTAATAAACCCGTCTTCTAAACACCCCACTGACGGTCCAACAGTTAGCAATTATGGAAATAAATGAATATATTACAGTAACATATCAAAGTCAAAATTTAGTGAATGTAACCGCTCTGCTTTTTCTGATTGTCACACGAAAAATATGCTTGTCGTACGTTCCATGACTGATATTTCATCTGAAAGCGTGTTAAAATTCTCTTCCTATATGGTCTGCCTCCACCATAAATTAGCTCGAGTTTCATGAAATTCTGACATAAAAATTCCATACGGGTGCGTGTAACCAGAAGCTCATTAGGACAGTTAGAAGTCTTGTTGCAAATTTTAATGGAATCATCCCTACTTACGAATGGACACTTGCAAACCTTTACGATGGATAGTATACCTGCAAAATGACTTAGCGTCGTCCTACATCCCGTCCGAATATAAATTATCCCAACTAATAAACCTCTTTTAAATCCCGCATGAAAATGAAAGGCGCCCTGCTCATGACGTCTACTCATCTTTTTCGAGTACGACCGACTGAGAACATGTCGTCCTTTCAGCGATACAAAAACACTCGAAATAGTCGGAAGCTCTCCGCGGATATTTCTCAAATTCGTTCCACCGGAGAGCTCTAGAGACGACGAGATATCCTCTCCCTCCCCCTCTTCGAGGCGTTGAGAAAGAAAAAAACTCCCGTTAATTTCCTGTCTCCTTCCCTGGGATTTCTTCGATCGAGTCAAGAGTGAATGCAGAAAGCTATCGGGTGGCTGGATTAGAAAGCACATTTGCCTTCCCTCTCCTTCACCGGGAGGGGAAGGACCGGCATTAAATCGACGCCGATTTAAATACCGGAAGACTCTCCGATGGAAGATAAAAAGTGGAGGTTATTCCGCCGCCCTCTTCTATCTAATATATATATTTGCTCAAGGGCCTTTAAACGCTTCCCGTCCTTTTTTGTGGGGAAATAATTTCGGATCCTTTGAGGAAAAAAACGAATGAGGAAGCGAAAGAGGCTTCAAAGGGAGGAGAGAGATTAAATTTCCGAAAATACCCGACATTCTTTTATTCTGACGTAAGTGATGATGATCGTAGTGGAACCTTTATTTCATGGTAATTATTTGTTTAATCAAGTATCATATGTGATGAGAATCAGGAGCGAATTTGGAATATCAGAAGACCTCTGTTAAAAATTGCACGTAAATTGCTCCTTGTCATATAAAAGGCAGAAATTCTTTCTATAGAAAGGCCAATCACAATTTTTTGTAATTAATACAAATTTAAATAGTTATTATTTCTGATAATTATTTTTATTGTTGGGTGCAATTCATATTTCCTAAATTATATACTTATCAGTCAGCGTGGTGTAGGGGTTGTCGTACTTGCTTGGGAATACTTAGGTTCCAGGTTAGAATCCTGGTGGTTTGTGCGTTTGGAAATGTATATATGTAAAAGAAGACGTAATAGACTAAAACTCCTTCCAGTAGAGGCTTGAATAATTTTTATTCGATCACATTTGTTACGCTGAAATCTGAGTAGTGCACCATAATGCATAAACATCTTCAGTATAAATTTCATTGAGGCAGGGTCGGATTTAAGCTATCAGAGGCGCAAGGAACAGGTTGAAGCCCCCATTAGGAATTGAGTAAAAATATTATTCAAATAATTTTTTTCACAAAATTCGCAAATATACATCTCAGTCGCTTCACTAGGTCAAGAACAAACTAAAAATATTTTCAGGAAAACGGGTAAGGGTGATTTTGCGCAAGATGGCGCGACCCAAGGAAAAATCCCAAGGAAGAATGGACTTGAAAAAATTCTGACGGGACCGGGAATCGAACCCAGGTCTCCCAATAGCCGCTCGGATTCTCTGTCCGTTGAGCTATCCCAAAATATATTTATATCATGATGTATAGAACTTCTATGAACTACAACCAATGATAGACTTTTTTACATTATCTACTGACATAATCAATGTAATATAAACATATAATGTAGACTTTCTCAACAAAGCCGCTCGGGTTCTCTATCCGTTAAGCTATCCTGGCAGAACATTTCTCTAAGCCAAAAAATATTTTAATCATGATGTATGCTATATCTATGAACTACTACGAATGATAGACTTTTTTACATTATCTACTGACATAATCAATGCAATATAAACATATAATGTAGACTTTCTCAACAAATTCTACAATATTTCTTGAAGCTAAAAACCAGAAAAATTAGTTATTAAGAGTTTATCAGCAGCCTTATTGAGACCCACTCTTGGATGAGGCCCTCAGCTAGCGTCTACTGCGCCTAATTATAAATTCGAGCCTGCGTTGGGGCTTTACTTTGGACGGCGCATTGGTGTATATAGACGGGGAAAACGTGGGTGATAGACGTCACCATTGATGACTTTACGAAATAAGCTGTTTGCCTATGATAAAGGGAGAAACGTAACCGGAGGCGTAGCCATGTGGGTGGTTTTGGATGTTCAAACCCTTCCCTCCTAGGAAAACAGCCAACAATAAACGAAGCAGGTGAGAGGATGGCTTATCGCAATTATGTCATACAAACATCGCTAGAGATTCGCAGGGTATACATGTTAAAATAAATCAGTTTTTTTTCATTAGATTTTGGGTGGAAGTATTCCTGCTCCTGGCAATGCTGTTTTACTACATGATTCTAATGTCCCCCAAGGACAAATCCTGGCTACGTCCCTGAACACAACTAAGGATTAGCAGCTATTTCCAATATTGTTTTACTCTTATTGGATTTTCAAGAAGGCAGTGCCTTTAAACAGTTCACAGGGGAGAATAAAGGTACTAAGATTACTGTTACTTTATGATGAGTATAGGAGGAAATGGTCCATAGCTCGAACCCTTTTTGAAAGCATTAGGATCTGCCCCCGGGAGGAAGTAACCCCTCATGACGTACCCCTAACCTAGCGCCTAATGCTAATAATTATAAATCCGCCTCTGACTCCCGATTTAAAAATTCTTATTCGATTCTCGCTTGGAGATCGCAATTCCAAAAGTACCTCGGTTTTCTACCAATTAAAACGATTAATGATCGACAGAATTTACTTCAAAGAATCCAGCCCTGGAATATAAATCGAGTAGTACAACTCGAGCGTTCTCGGATACTCAACAAAATCCGGGAAAACGTTCCATCTCGAAACATTCTCCCGATGAATTACCTCGTGCATCCACTTATTAATTCACCCTCGACTCCGGTCTCGTCCTTAGCTCGAACGAACAACGATATTCGCGGAAAGCTCCATAAGAGAGGGCAGAAAGGAAAGCCCCGAAAATCCCGCCTCGAAAACACGAGGCTTTTTCATAGCGGAAGATTCAACACCGGAGAGGGAAAACATATATACAGCAGAGTCGGCTGAATCGATATCTCTAAAACGAGAAGGAGAGAGCGGTTGGGGGAGAAAGATTAATTTTATGACGTCCACGCACTTCGGGACAAATAAGACGGGTTATGGAAATGATTTGTCCTTTTGGATGGGTGGGCATGTGGGCGCAGGCGGCTTGCAGAGAGAGAGAGAGAGAGAGAGAGGGAGCTCGTAAAACAATTTAAAAAATGACTTCGCCGCCTCCGCCGCTACCGGAATACACGCCTGGAGGAGAGGAATGCTTTTAGATTGCCATCTGAGGGTGGAGCTCGTAGGGTATGAGTGGTTTGAAACGGGGAAGAGGTGAGCCGGGGTTAAAGGGATGATGGGAAAAGCGGAAATATGACCGAAGGGGAGGTTCTGAGAGTGGAGGCTTGTTTATTTTTTCAGAAACCGAGGACGGAATCTTTCATAAATATCTGTTCGGGCAATGTCGGTAGGAGAGATAAATCTATGAGGAGAAACAATTTCCCGAATGATTCAACGGGCTGTTGGAGCTGGCGGTGTGGATGGAAAAATCGGGAAATCTTCCTTCCCTGGTTATTTTTAAGTAGAGGGAGAGAAATGATTGTTTTTTTCGGCAAAAAAATGTATTCGGCTAAGTGAAGTGTCATGGAGTATTTGAACTACTCGGTGGCAAATCAGATAGGTACTTAATGTGAGGAATATTCCATCCTGCAGTGCTCTCTTCCGATTACTATTACATATAAGGTTCTCTAACCCATACATTTTTCTAGGGCAAACCAGTGTTTATTCCGCCAATATTAATGTATCTCTTCCTTTTTAAATATACGCTTTAATTTTGAGTATTTCATATCCTTATTATTAGTCCCATTTTCTCTAGTATTTTGCACATAATTAATTTAGATAATATGAAGTGTCAGATGATGCTGAAGTTTGAAAATTTATTCTAAAATTCCCTCTAAATTTTAAAACAATTTTAACTATGCTCAACCTATTTCTTTCGCTTTCTGTATTATTTTCTTCAAAATTATATTTTTTGCCAATATATTCATATATATCACGTGGTTTTAAAAAACAAATATTAATGTCCAAATAGAGGTTGTTTATCAAACTGGGATCCGCGAGATATTACTTTCGAGAGCTATTTGATGGCAATGCGTGAGGAATTCGCATAGTCAGTGTCAATCAATGACTAATATTAATATCAATGTGTAATGCGAAATACAACATAATTAAAAATTATCCCTCTCACCTTGGATTTTTCATACGCGTTAACAACCTTTAGAAACTATGGTGACTTCTAGGGAACGTATGCGCAGAGTCCATTCTATTCCATGGTCATATCAAATACGAACAATTTTCATCATAAAGAATTCTTATGAGTAGCGATACTCGTGGGTTTAAAAAGTATATGATATCGGTTCAATTAAAATTTACGAATATTCAAAGTTCAGGGATAACTATTGAAAGGGCCTTCGGACAGCCAAGTGGCCTACTCGCACGCCTTTGGTAGAAGTGGTCCCAAGTTCGATTCCCGGTGGAGGCCCACATGTTCTAAATGACCTGGCTGTCGAAGCACTTTTAATACTACTAGTGCCTATAGAAAACACTAAGGCTATATTGAGTTTATATTTATTGGCCCAGGTTCGATTCCCGAAAGAAGCTCAAAGTGCAATAGGTATAATTCTATGAAAGCGCAAAGATCTTTACTAGCAGTACACAAAGTGTAAATCAGTACCTTGATTGGTATTTTACTTCTTGTGGTGATTACTATACGAAATGTATTTACCGATAGATTACTAAATCGATTCGATTAAAAAATCAAGGCCTCAGAAACACCCGCTAATGTGGACATTATCCAAGGATAAATAGGGGCTAGTTAACGTCGGAACACCCGCAATATATCAGAACCCAGAAAGGATCCGTGCCAGCGCGAGAAGCAACCATTTTAATTCCAAAGACCCCACGACGAATGACGGAAAAGAGATTGCTAACTTTCGGGAGGAAATGCAAATGAAAGATTAATCGCTCCCAGTTATAAAAAGAGGTTATGGAGCAAAATGTCAGCCGCCGAGACAAGGGAGAGAGATGGAATTTACAATCGAGGAGAAAGAGTCGGTTCGGGGATCGGGGTGGTGGGGATGCGGCAAAGAAAAGGGAGCCGCGAGAGAAATTGAAAGAGACAGAGAGAATCTCGCAGGCATTCAAGTTCCCGGCTGCGTTTCACGAAAAGGGAGAATTAATTTCACGACTGAGTCGGTTTCCTCGAGAGAAGTCGGTATTAAGGAGGAGAGAGCATTTCGCAGGAGCTCGCTGCTTCACGGAGTCCCCTCCCTTTTAATCATCAGCATCCAACGTCTTCCCTCATGAACTCTGGAAACGCTCTCCTTCCATCTTCCGCTACTCGAGGAAGGGCCTGAGTTTTGAGAGAGAGAGACCCCTTCCCTGTTCCATGCGGGAAAGTGAGAGAAAGAGGCAGAGAGTTTTGGAAAGAGGAGCCCTTTCCACGAATTCTGAGCGATGAAATTCAGATGAGCGCTTGTTTGGCAATCTCCTGAAATGCTCCTTCTCTCTCATCCAACAATCCATCCGCTAAAATCCGAATTAAGTCCGCGGCTACGGAGCTTAGCGGGTCGAAATGGAAAGAGCGGAGATGAGGGCACCGTAACCTTTTAGAGCGGAGGGTGCGAGAGAGCGCGCCGGAACGATTGGAGTTGGAGGGGGTGATTAAAAGTTGATCCGCCAAACAGTATTTCCGTATTACTTGGCATTAGAGCGCTGCATTCTTGATACGGAGTGATTTGGTGACCGCGGCCGGATTCGGACATATTGTGCCTGCCGTCCCGTTAGGGTTAGGAACTTTTTAACATTGGCGTTTGCGGGATTACAAATGGAGCGACGCCTCCCCACCCCTTGGTGTCTTTGTAGAAGTAGCAATTTTCCTAGTAACTAACGAGGTAGTTGAATTTGTGTAAGACTGTGAAGATTTTCCATTATCATTAGTCATCTATGACATTTATCAAGACTAACAGTTGTTTTAAAAGTTAATTGGAGATGAGTTCTTAATCAAGATTATTTAAAACTGTTTGCGAGAGTCGGGGGAAGCAATATGAATGTAAAAATGGGAAAATATCAGTTCCTTTATGAACAAAAGAGGCTTAAGCTTTCCAATCCCGATAAATAACAGCATGTTGACGTTGTATGTATGCGACCATGAATCATCTTCGTTTCCTGCTCTACCGTTAGAATATTAAATGTATTAAATCGCCTCCCCCTTAGGCAAGTATTTCCCCTTCAAGAGTTTCTAGATCCAACCCTGATGCTTTCTATTGTTTCCAAAGAGAATAAACGGAACGAGTTTCACGTCTTAAAAAAATTGCCGGAAAGTGCTTCGACATAAGCGCACTTAAACTCATTTTTCAAAATCCGATAAAACAAAAACTCTCGCAAACCGTATGCTTTCGTTGACATTTACTAGAAAATGCAAAAAAAGTAATATATTAAGAAAATGATGTTTATCTTTTCTTTCTATTTTCTGTTTTTATCATTATTACTATTTTCATGTTTATCTCTTATTTTTATTTCTTTCTATTTCCCCAGTGTTACGCACGTTAATAACCAGTCGTGCGGTTTTACCGATTGAATAACTGAATTGCGAAAATTGTAAGTAAATTTAAAGTTATTTTGTTCCTATTTTAAAGAGATATTCGTCACACTCGTTGGCAATGATAGTGTAGTGTATTTTCTGATTATTTTACATATGCTTACATTATTTAAAGATTACATATGCTTACATTACATAAAGGGGTTGAATTTCGGCTATGCATTCTCTAACCTTCGTTTGAAAAAGTGAAATACCCGGAATGCCTATTTCTGAACATTTTCCCCAGCTAAGCATATTTCAAATGTTACTGAAATTTTTCGTCATGATATCTCGTGGATCCAGTGGCGCAATTGGTTAGCGCACGGTACTTATACGATAGTGTCCGAGCTATGCCGGGGTTGTGAGTTCGAGCCTCACCTGGAGCACTTTTTTGTTTCCCAAAAATTCATGGCGAAAACATAGTCAAGGCAATAAATGTCCATTCTAATATTTAGAAGCATCCTACAATAATTTTAGCCAATGAAAAGGTAAACATAAATCTCCGAAACGATTATCGTGAGGTTTAATAGTGATTAGTGCGTGGTATTATGTTTTTGGGTGGAAATATTGCTTTTGCTTTATACGAACGACATTTTATTATATTTTTATTTAATATTTTACCAGAAAAATTCTCCTTTCCTGATCCGTAAGTCTCTCATATTTGATTGGACTTGTCGGTGTTAACTTTTCCAAGGGGAAATTATTCGAAAAGATATATTTTTAGTTAATGATAAATCTTAATTTCAAGAATAATGAGAGGATTTAAAATTTTGAGAGACATTAACGGAAAATACTGAAATTTGCTCCACAAATCGCCTCTGAAATGTATTGACTAATTGCCACTTTGTTACGCAACTCTCAACATAGAAATTGGAGGTGGAAATTTAAAAAAACATCTCCCCTGCGGTATATTTTGTGAAAGAAAAATCAATATTTTATTTACTTTGCGTAAACGATTATCTAAGGTACCTCAGAACTTGTATGATTCGTAAATTATCAATTTCAATAGAACTTGGTTTCAAATAAATATCTCAACTCAACGCACGATTTTATCTGAAGCTACATGCGTAAAATTAAAATCAATCTTCACATAGAGTTGTAGAACTTAGAAAGGAACATGTTATTTAAATATTCCAGTGTTATAGTTTTGTATTCCATATTCGGTTCAGCTTGAATATTAAATAATATCCTTGAGTTTTGGGGGTAAATATAGAGGTCGTAAGAAATGACCCACGAGTTTGGGACAGTATTCTGGATCTTCTACTTGCCAGTAGCATACTCTATCCGGTCTCTTGAGACTTTTTCACGCCCTTTTATACCTCGGAGTTTCCTAGAATCTCGCCTCCTCGAGGTAAGTTGCCTTTCTTTACTTTGTAAAATATGTTAAACATATCATTGTAATTATTCCTAATAGGAAGTATTGCATGATCCGTATTTCTGGGATTGTCGATATGTTTCTTGGAAAGGAAAACCGGAATCCCGGGATAAGCTCTATTCCCTAATCCTCATCTTCCCTCTTTCCCTGCACATCCATCTACCCTCCTTGACCCCACCCCAAGCTTCCATCAACTTCCTCATTCCTCATGTTGCTCCACCGCGATCTTGCCCTTTCCTGCTGCAACTCCCTAACCTCCTCATCTCCCTCTCCTTCCTCTTCCGACTAACTGGCAAGTTATCCCATTTCCAAAGAACCGCTCCCCTGCAACCCTCATCTCTCGACCTTCTGAAAACCGCGCCCTACGCGCTATTTCCTTAATTACTCGCAACCGCTGGCGCTGCTACTGTTCATAAACTCCTCAAGACTCCGGAGAGGGCAGAGGAAGGGGATGGGATTGTCCCGCGGGAATGGGGAGGGACTCTGTGAGATCTGGAACATCCTCTGCGGCCGGAGAATGAGTTATGTCTGATGGAGTAATAAGCGAAGTCGGGAAATAGAGAAAGATGGTCGGAGGTTGGACACTCCAACTCGGAGTGCTAAAGGAGGCGCCGGCTTCTGGTCCGTGCGGTACTCAAGCTGGAGGATATAGAAAAAGTGCGCCGGAATGCCCGTCTTGTTTCTCTCCGAACTTTCGAGGAGCGGATTTTTTTACTTCCCCGACAGCGCCGATTGCGCCAGGAAGAGATGTTCTCGCGGAGGTTTCTGAGGCTCCGGGTTTCTTTTGTTTCGGAAACAAAAACGCAAGATCCGTGATGATTATATCAACTGCTGGAGAGAGCATATATTGAAGCAATTCCGTTTCCTTCAGACAACTAAGTCTCAGAGAAGAGAAAAGTAGCTAAAACATGATTTTCATGCTAAATGTTTTCACATCACTAAATATTGGTCTTAGCTATAATTACCGACTACATTTAATGTAAATGTAATATTATTGGATATGAATGCGTCAACAGAAATACGAGTATCTTACCTACTTTCATTAATGGATACTACATAAAATGAAAATGATTATAAATTGAGTTCTAATATGGAGAGGAAAAGCTATGTAGTTTCATAAAGATTTCATTTTTGCTTTTGTGTCTACTTTTGAGTTTTTAGTAATGATGACTCTCTTGAATGAGACAATCGGCCAATCATAATAATATCTCAAGCTTAACTTGGTGAGTTTTTCTGTATTGGTAATGGAATCTTACAGGGTAACTACTTCTTTAACCGATTATAAGCTCTAATTTGTTTTCTTTTATTTGTTGAAAGTCGGAGAAAATATGGAGGACGATTTGAAGCAGGTACTGAAAATATTTATACTTCCAGACGAAGCTTCTGTTGCTTAAATTTGGGCTAAAATAGTCAGTGTGTGCTACTAGAAAAATGTCTAGCCTTACATAATAAACTGAACTAATCTTCCGCAAAACATTTTGTGGGAATTAAAAGGAATTCCGAGGTCAAAATTTTTAACTAGGAAAAGAGTACGGTTCCACAAAAAGGAGTAATTTATGAAAAAAGAATAAGATAACACTCATACCGAGGCCGAAGTAGTGGATTTTGTTAGGAATAATTTACTTGAAAATATGCAATAGTATCATCAGTATCACGCTTAACCCTGATTACGAATTTTACGTCTTTGACTAATCAAATCCTACGCAAAGTTGTAAACTATACTTGATCAAAAATTAATAATAGGAATTAATGAAACGATGAATTTACCTGAAAGATTTAGCTGGCAGCAGAAGATGGTATGATGTATGGAATTAATGAAGCTATAGAAAATACATCCTTCCGTTTATTTACTTAATCATGCCATACATTTACGGAAAGCTGATTCAATTTCTGTTTCATGAAAATATCGCATTTATGGAGTACGACAATACCAAACAAGATTATCATATCGTTATATAATATGTTAATTAATAATCATAATAACTCATAAAAACTAATGATGGTAATCAAAATTTAAGATTTCATTTATGCCTTAACTAAATAAGGCTCATATAGTCAGTTTGGAGTTCCGACTCCGAAAATGAATATCCGCTTAAAATGAAGACATAAGGGAACGATCAAAAACGCTTTGTTATTTTCCCCGAGGGGCCATCAAGTCCACCTCTGAAAGGGAACGAAATGAACTTAAAAAATGAGAATTTCGGACGAAAAATTCTTAATAACGGAATGGTAAGAATCGATAATGTGTTTCGTCGCTGGTTTTTATGAAAACATTGGTCAGGTTTTAGATGGACTTACAACGAATTTATGTGAAAGTAATTAAAAACTGATTTCATAAATCCTACCTCTCGATCTTCATAACCTTCATTTCAAAGACCGAGACTGATTTTAATCACAATTGAGAATTAATGCGAGATATAAGCATGAGAGAAATTAAGAAATGAAATTGTGTATTTTTATGTAAACACAGAAAACAACCGAAATAGTAGGCTTGTAATTATTAGAAAAAATTGTGATAACTAAAAGTTGCGTACTCTCTTCTCCTGCAGAAATATAATTCATTTGAATACGAGTCTCCCATATCAACTTTCTTTGAATAACTATAGACATAAAATTACACGCCAACTTTTCATTACGACTATGACATAGAGGTGTCGATCCTTCGGCCTTTTTGTCTCTTCGTGAAAGGAAAGAGCGTATTTAAACTATTTCAATTCTCAGTCTCGTAGAGCGATATTCGAATCACAACGGCATGAGCATAGAAAACTGGAGCTATTAATCCTATAGCCAAACTTACAAGTACGCTTTATTGAGTCTCCTCGCAGCAGATATGCACCATGGCAAAGTTTTAAGAATTTGGCTTATGTTAGTAAACTTTTTGCTATTTCCGGAACGCGAGAGGGTGATGAGGCTTAACCTGATTGCGACAATTGATGAGTTAAATGAAACTCGATTGCATTCGCTGCTGCTAATCGCATCAGCTGCAATTTAACGTAATTATAACTAAAAAATTATTTCAGTGTTTACGGTAAGTGATATTGGAATGCATTATCTCACTAAACTAATCGTATCCGCATAATATGCAACGCATCCTGCAAATGGTGTATGCGTGTACCTAAATAGACCCAGCCGATACTCTAAACCCCTCTACCCGACTGTTTCTCATCAATACCCCGAGAATACTAACGCAGCTCGCTATAACTCGAGCATTCTCCAACCGGAGATTGCCTTGAAATCCAGCAATCGTTGTTCGCACCCCAACACCACGAGGCACATGAATGCTCTGTATTGGCACATTCAAGACGCATGATTACCATCATGTAAAAATATAGTTTTGCCAGAGGCTAGTCAAATGATAATTCGATTGCAGACGTCTTGGAAACTTAGCGCTAATGAGTCTTTCACAAGGACGTTCCACATTTAAGGAATTAGAATATTCAGCACGCTTAAGTTCTATCCTACTCATCTCTCCACGCCCGCGTTCTATTAAGCCGACGAGAGAGCTATTTCGAATCCATTTCCGTGAATCTCTTTTGAAGCTCGCGGCAGAACTAACCTGCTATCGTACGAAACTTTTGCGGAAGTTACGGAGTGAAAATAGAACGCTTGATGGGTACTAAATGCTCCATTAGGAACGGTGTGAGAGTCATAACATTAAACGGAAGATTGTAGTGACGGGTCAGAGCTTTTAACCGGATTTCTCTCTACTTCTCCGCTAGATATATGAAAAGCTGGTACCTATGTGAATGGAATAAAACGTTATAGCCAATGTCATCTTCCTGATGACGCCCTTTAGATAAATACTTTTTTTGATTCCGTCATCTACGGACGTTCGCTTTCTTCAAATTTCACGCTTGTTACGCTGATTTTGATTTTGAAACCAATTCTACCTAAAGATAAAATACTTTCATCTTCTCTTTAAGTTCCGGTACGTCTTGAAATACGCATACAATTAATACAATTGGAAGAAAAGTGGGCATTAGTTAATAAAGTGTGATTATATATAACGTAACCGTTTTTTCGCTTAAGTTATCTTTTTTTGCGGGCGTTTTCCCGCAAAGTGGGGTTTTTGTCCTCTTCAGCCTTCAGTTGAGAAGATTTATCCCCACAAACCCAAATCTTTTTGTGTTGTTGTTGCATTTTTTCTTTTGAATTTATATATGAAATTTAACTTGTGTATGGACAATTGAGGTTAGGTGGAAGAGGGGTCAATTTGGCCTAACAGAACTTGGATTAGATGAAATTAAAAGAAAACTTTGATGTAAATATTATCCTACATTAACTGGTTCTATGGCGAAAGGTAAAAGACATGACTGGAAATTACAATAAAACATATCACTGTTACTGTCAATGCCGGTGAAATCTGTTTTGTTTTCGATTTTACCTCATCTTTCGGTCTTATCATACTCGAAAATCCATATTGAGTTCATCATTATGCATGTAAAAAATAATTAAAATAATAAGATAGAATGAAATTTTTCCAAACCTAAAAAGAGCTGCATAGCGTAGTGTTCCCTTACAAATGCAAATAAACATGTATAATCCTAAAACTAATGACTCATACTTATAAAACTAATAATTTATACCTTTAAAACTTATCGCTTACGAAATCTCATGAAATTAATAGTGCATAGCAAATTAGCGGAAATCTTCAATATTTGAATTTGTGCAGGAATTAGCTTGCGAATTTTCTTTTCTAGCGTAAAATCCTCACAGTCATGACATTAAGAAGAGTGTTGAAATAACTTAGATATTTTCATTTCTTAAGCGTGTAGGGATTATGTATCTTACGACGTAGGAAGTACACGTATAATCTACAGAGGTGTGATTCACCTCCAGCGAGTTGGCGGAGTAGGAACTACTTCACAATAATTTACTTGAGGAGCGCGAAGGAGAATTCCTGCCTAGGGAAATCCCTTGCGCTATTCGTTGGAGGCTGATTACATGAGTAAGAGCACCGAATGTGCCCTTTCCCTTCACCTTTCTCACTTCGTGTAATCTCTGCCTGCGCCTCCCTTTTTAGTCTTCCTGACTTTAACTTAGCGCTGAATTCGGCGTCCCAGAGTGGTGGCAAGAAAACATAAAAAGCCTCGTGGGATTCCTTCTTTAAAAGTGCAGGATGATTATGAGTTTCTATCCATAATACGAAAAAAAGCAGGTGTGGGTATGGGTAATGGAAATCGGATGTAGGTGTTTAAGTGCAGAAGTGTTCGAATTTTTTCTGTGTTTCACTAAAGCGATTTTGTGATTCGCCCATGTAAGGCGGAAATATAAAATTAATTAATGTACATTAAAGGTAAATAATAATGTAAGTCCTTTACAAAAAGCAATGATGCTTTTCGAAGTCGATGAAATCTCATTAAAATAATGCCAGTATCTCCTATCTTTTATTACCTCCAAATAAATATCTTGATTTCCATTAACTTCCAATCACTTTTTTCTCGGCTTTAACTACTTTTTTGTATTTTTTTCCATTCAAGTTACCACAGATGAATCGAGCTCGCTAAATTCAGAAGTTACCGAGTGGCTGATAATGAACCTTTACCGAGTGGCTGATAATGAAAGCCCTTTTTCTCATAGTATTTGCGGAAGTAAACTTAATGAAGTTTTTTGAATAAGTTCCTTATTTTAATACAACTTGCGAGTCTTTTAATGCAGTTAAGAAATTACTGTCCCCTGTCGAATGATTTATGAAATAGTGATTATAGAATTATGAAATTGTACGATGATTGGCAATTAGAGTTAAATGTAGACATACTCAGCATTACTTCTTCTTCATCAGTACTTCTTCGAAAGAAATTCTATTGCCATTGATTATTCGTACTGCCTCCGATGAAAAAATTATTAACAGTAGAATCTTTGGAATATCTTGGAGTAACCGTCACGATTAACGATTTGTGAGACACGCACATCCGTAATATATGTGGACGAGCACTTTAGACACTCGGATTCGTCCAGAGAATAGTCGATAGGCCTCACCTTGAGTATAAAAGTAGTGTATAGGACTCGGACGACAAATGTTGTATTCTTGAATCATGAAAAGTACAAAGAGAGGACATAAGTTTCGTAAAAATCTGTTAAGGCAAATCAGTGAGCGTTGATAAGATGCTTCAGGACGCAGGATGGAAAACTCTATAAGATATACTGTTTAAACAAAGGTTTAATTCGCATAGTTAGTTCAGAAAAAGTACGTTCTTCGATGATGCAGTCGATACTGTACGTCCTACATTTTACATAGGGCGTTCTGAGATTGAAAAAAAAAATCAGAGAAACAACTGCTAGATCCAGTCTTTTTAAGAGGTCATTTTCTCCGATATGCGAAAATAATCGTTTCGTCATGATGCATGCACCCCCAGTTACCCCCGGAAGGCGGATTGCAGGCTGCATACACATGTAGATGTAGACTGATAGAATTCTTCTTTTAATTTTTCTAGATACAATCGAACTATATATTAATTCAAGGAATCCGTATACAATTATAGAGGCAATTCTATCTAAAACATCTCACGACTCCTTGGGTGACCTCGTTAAAGAGGAAAAACAGAAAGATGTTCTTCATAGGTTATATGGAAAATTGGACTATACCACGAAGAGAATTTGTCCTTAGAACTCTGAAGAAAGTTGAAAGGGATTATAAAATTGAGAAAGAAGAAACAAAGTCGTTGGGAACCATCAAGATTCAGGTTTTAAGTTTTCCACTGGAGATTATTGCAGGAAATCACTGAAGATAGAGAATCAGGTTTGATCCTTACATAGATTATAAAATAGGCGTAAATTATAAAAAGGCGTAGGCGTGCACATTCGATTTGAAAAATGAGCAATATATTTCATGATTCCCTCTTCCCTTTAGTCAATGGATGTATGCACCATAGTCTAGCAGGTACCAAATCCATGAGTAAGATATCAAGATTTAAACGTCGAAATAATCCGAAAATAGGAAAGAATGCTTTCACGGAAGCCATTACTCATGCACGATATAAAATGTACATCTGAGAATAAATACGAAAAATTCCAAGGAAATAAAATGGCAGGAACAACCGAGTTCCATAACATAAAATATTCATTAAGATCTAAATGGAGTTTTAGAGTTTTTGCAAACAAGATACAAATATTTTGAGATTATCCGTAAAATAATGGCCCATCCGTCTTCCAACGCATTCTTCCGAGCTATCCTTTTTTACTGTACTGCTACGATCCACCCTTACAATGAGACCACAGTAATGAGTGGGAGTGGGATATATCTCACGATTTTATTTGAGTCGGAATGTAAGGGAATATTCGGAGAATTTAATGATCCATTTCATTAATGTGATTAATTCATAATACGTAAAAATAAACGACAAAATACTGAAAAGGGGGAGGCGAGTGTAGAATTTTGGACTTAAGCTACAGACTGCAAAATGGCCTCTCTTCCACCTAACCTCTGGGGATATTACATTGTATAACTACAAATATTACATTAATAACTAAAAATAGTTGACTAAAATGAATTTAAATCTAAAATAATTTTCTAAAATGAACGATAAAAACGGCGAAATATTTATGCTCGTGCGATATTGAGACTATTGAGTCTCTTCTTAAATATCGGCAAATTTTCATTCGTAAATATATCCATATTGGACTGGAATGCAGTACCTAAAGAAATATTCAATACCTTCCCTGCAAATAAAGGAATCTTAAAAAAAAACTAAAACTGTTAAGATCTAGCTTTGTTGTTATTTTAGCTGTAAATATCCTAACCTCGATCCTATTGTACTACTAGACAGGGATATTGCTGTATAGGAATTATAAATTAGTGTGAGATTTGAAGATGTAACGAAATTGATGTATGAATGAATATGAATTAAACTTTTGGTGATGTACAAGAGAATTGTAATGATACCTCTGTATATTTTGTATGTATAATATTGAATACTTCGCTTTAATGTAATTTAATGTAATGTAAAGTAATTTAAGGCAAAGATGGAAACTTCTTTGTGGGAATGAAAAATCTAAGTCTGTTCTCTGAAAGATTGCAAACCACTTCAGGTAAAGACCAACAAGAAAGGGTGGTCATATATCTACGAGGCCTACAGATAATTCAACTAAAATTTGAAGAGAGAATAGTCCAAAAATAACCAGAAAATAAACTTTATATAGCGATTAAACTGTATATATCAGCTTTTTTAGGTTGATACGAATAAGACAAAAATTAATTATAAAAAAGAAAGAATAAAATATCATCGAAAACAAGTATTTAAATTAGATGAACACAAAAATAACAAACGGTTCGATATTTATTGAGCAAGTACTGGAATATACTGTGCACAGTACAAGAGTAGTCGGAGTTGCAGACATTCCCGGGACATGCCATAGTCTCACGAATTAAATACTTTTCGTTCTTCCTTTGGTGTAGGATAAAGAAAAGCGTATCTTATATTTACTTTTGTCTCCATCTTTCTAATAGCTGCGATATAATGAAAGCTACTGTGAGTAGAGGTGGGAACAATCGAATAAAAACATTCGAATAATTCGATTTTTCGCTTCAATCGAATTATTCGAATAAAGTGTTTCGAAACCGAATAACTTCAATCCAATGATTCTAACAGAATAATTTCAATCGAATGATTTTATCCGAATAAATTCATTCGATAGTTCAATCCGAATAAATTTATTCGATAGTTCTATCCGAGTAAATTCATTCGATAGTTCAATCCGAATAAATTCATTCGATAGTTCAATCCGAATAAATTTATTCGATTGTTCAATCCGAATAAAATTATTCGATTGTTCAATCCGAATAAAATTATTCGATTGTTCAATCCGAATAAAATTATTCGATTGTTCAATCCGAATAAAATTATTCGATTGTTCAATCCGAATAAATTCATTCGAATTTTGTTTCGCTTCTCTTCCACAAGGGGCCACATGGCTATCCGAATGAACTCATTCTTTTTTGTTTGTTTACTCTCCGCGCGGTCAAGAGGAGAGGAGCGTGAGCTCTTGAGGGTTGCATCGTCTAATTCGCTTCAATCGAACTATTCGAATGCAGTGTTTCGAAACCAAATTACTTCAATTGAATGATTCCGGGCTCCCAGATAGCTATGTGGGTTACGCGTTCGATTTCAGTGAAAGTAGTCCCGGGTTCGATTCCCGGTGGGAGTCTACCAATTCCCAAGGTAAAGTGAAAGACGCGATGAAAATTCAATAAACTGCTCGGGTAGTGATCGTATGAGACAATCGAATAATCAAAACATTCGACAAAAATTCCATCGTGTCTTTCAATCGGTTTTCCTCTCTTAATGTGAACCTCTCCTCTTCTTCCCTAATTTCATGATGTATTCGAATCTATTATGGTGTAGGTTTTTGGAATGTTCAATACATGTGAATTAATATATTCAGTTCCGCAATTCCAAATCAAATCTGAGAGGACTGATAAACTATAATTGGCGTCTGCTTCATATGTGTAGACATTTTTTTCATTAATCTCAATTTCCGCGAGATATTTTATCACTCCTTTTCTTATTAAACCTAGGCATAAAAATAGTTTTAGGAAATTCCGGCTAAATTCTGATTCAATGAAACTGATTCGAATTACGAAAATTCCATATAATTTACTTTTTACAACAACGATGAAAAGATATAGATCTTTTAACGATACGATAGATTTAATTTTTAGGTTAACCTGAAATTTCGGAGATGTAAGTTCATTTCATATTTAAATAACATCTAAATTATACCCTAAATGTCTTGAGCTACGTTATTTTTCCGCATTTTTTTCTAATCGCATTTTCATTGATATATTCTCCAGAATTTATTTTCCCCTAATCAGGCTTAATAATATTTCAAATTGTGCAAATGGAGATACATATTGCTTTTACGGAAATGTGAAAATCAAATTTAATTTGGTTTTCCATAGTAAAGTGAAAGAATTATAGAAATGTGTTACCCCTGTAAAACCACTGACCCGCAAAACAAATTAATTTATTCGAATGAAAAAAATCGAATAACTGCCAAAACAATCGAATAATTATTCGATTGTATTTTTCAATCGATTGTACCATCTCTACTACTGAGGATTGAGTGACACTGATTAATAACATACATAGCCATTGTTAATTATTTAGTGCTGTAAAAAGTGTTAATCACAGGGTCATTGCTCTGTACAACCGTGAGTGTTTCTTACCCATAGCATTCTGTGTCAGCGAGGAAAGGAATGACAAACTACCTCACTCCTCATCTTGCCTACTTCAATGCAAAGATCCCCTAGGTTATCACCGTCCTTCGAGCCCAAGAATTTACAAATAGAAGTTAGAGATTTCGTTTTCACTACTGCACCAAAAATAGCCACAAGTCAACACTTACTGTACTGCACCATCAATCTATTTATGATTCAGAAAAACGAGCCAAATCGAACGGATAAACACAGATAAAATACCCATTTTAAAGTTTCCCAGAGTTCTACCGCATCCAATCAAACGCATTACCCGTCACTTCGATCTTTCTCACTTGTCTTGTCGTGCAAGTGGCGTGAATGCTATCGGAAAGCTGGAAGACAACCTGCGCTCTCGTGAAACGAGGGGCGCACTATTAAAATCCATTGGTCAGCCGCAGTTCAACGGCCGTTCTTTCGCTTCGCAACCCGGCAAATGCAGGCGACGACAGGCGAATATCATTTGCACCGATATACGCGTTGACATACAAGCTTTGAGCACTTCCGACCGTGACGGAGCGATTGACGGGCGATCCCCTCGGCCCAACATGGGACAAACCCACCGCTGAAAAATGCAAATGAGCGCATGGAAGAGCGTTCGTGTACGTATCAGTGCATGGATTCCCACATAGATAAATAAATAAGTACTGATGTTGCACACGAGGCTAACTCCTGAAGCCCCCTCTACATCGACGTATTCTGCGAGCCGCCTTTCGGCGTGTGACAGGCGTAACATGCGCAATAAATATATTTCTTTAAACTGTTTTATTTCGAGCATCATCTTAGGGAAAATTAATCTTAGAAGCGGCTAGTTTTAGCCGCTTCTAAGATTTCCGTATTTTTGTATTTCCGTATTTTTGGAGCCGTACTGATAGCCCTACGCAGGGCCGGACCAAGATGCATTGGCGATCCGTGCTGGAACTCATGCAGAGTTATGTTAATAATATAAAATTGTCAATTATCAAATTATTATTATTTTCCGGAGATATTTTTTGGAATCCATTAAAGTTCAGCTCAACAGAAATATTTATTAAGACAAGCCCAATATTATTATTCTAACCATCATCGCTTAAATGAGAAAAAAAGAATATTGGTAGATTAATAGAAAGCAAATACACTCTGATAATCGTCGATTATTATCGGTTGCGATCGATTAATCTATGAAACCTTTTATTTGAAATTAATTTTGCAAAATGTTCACCAAAAAGCTTCGTAATGCACATCACATTTAGGGTTGCTTGAATATTAATAGCAATTAAATATCAATGATTAAGAAAACTCTTAACCATTCATCGTCTGTACAGTAGGTAACCACCCATTGATTATTTATGAAAGGTTTGTCTATGAAAATATCACGCAGTTTTGTGCGCCTCACAAAATCTCGGCCTAACTACGAGCGCCCCTCAAATAGCTCCGGGCGACGACGCGGTCCGTCCGTACCTCGGGAGGGCCCTGGGCCTACATAACAGAGCATTGCATAAGCAGAGTGGATGCACGTTATCTACCACCTATTCCAAGAACGTATTATCTCCGAATTTATTTAGCTATTTAAACCTAAATTTTAATATCCTTTCTTCCAAAGATTCCCATCTTCAAGTAGCATCTTGGAAACGCTTCTCGGCTTGCCATAGCAACACAATCAAAACACACGGATTTACGTTGGGCCTTGTCTAACTCACCGCTTGTCTACGGGGTGCCATATTCGGCGACCTAAATGAAGGTTTAACTATTTTGGGATGTTACATAGATATGTATGTACTTTTTCCACAGCAATGGAACAGCAACATTGCTGTGGAAAAAGTATATATCTGTGTAATACCATGAATTTCCACAATAGCACGACCGCCTCCGTAGATTTTATTTTGAGATGATTTAGCAGATATTAGTTTACATGATGATTGTTCCTTTTGAACTGTGGGCAATATATTTCTATCCTTTTACCTCCTAAACGTTAAAACAGGTTCTGTTATTGATTATTTCAACGCAACTTATGAGGAAAGTTACCCTAAGATAACGGCGGCAATTATGAAGGACTGGTTCACTCTGATGTCAAATTGCATATTGCTCCAAAATAACCTTTGTTTCATTAATGTAGTAAGAATTATCTGAATTCAATGGTTGAAGGTGTGTCTGTTTTGATGATTCACCTGAATATGCAATCACGCTTGTGAAACCGAACGTCAATTTTAATATACTACGGTAAAATACGAAATTTCTCTCTCTTTGAAAAAATTATCTAAAATCTTCGTAAAAAAATGCTACCTTAAGGTGTGATATTTTTCGAATAATTATACGTAGCGACAGTTTCGTCACCAAATCCCTTGAGTCATTGAGCAAATAAAATTTTTCTCGTAAAATTTCACGCATAATCTCCGTTTCTCCACCTGATAAGTCCCCCGCTATTTCAAATTAAAATTTACGGATAATTTAAGCTACAAAATCTCCAAACTCTTCCACATTGAGAATCTTCGTCCTGCTTTTTACACCAATTTCGATCTCACTTATGCAATGCCCGGAGAAAAACAATTTTATTGAAAAAATCAGGGATATACTGGCTTGATTGCGGTACTGCAAAATCTGTTAGGTTGGCCAGACCGGAAGGTCCTTCCTTAATCGGCAGAAAAAACCAGATTAAGTTGTCGGTGAAACGCGAGTCCGTTTACTAACGTCGGTCAGGAGAGAGAACTCTAATGACACTATTCGCCTCCTCTACATCACTTCATACTTTCGTATTTTCTTCGAGGTATTTGATACTTAAAGTTACGAAAAAGGCGACTGAAATCGGTTCGGAGGGGAACTCTAATAATTCCGTCCGTCTCCCTCGCCTCTTTTGTTTCCTGGGTAGACGGTTTAAAGAGCGATCTTGAGCGCAGATCATTAGTATCTCGGTCGGATCCATCAATAAAACAGACACACGAGAGCAATGCTACATCGCCAGACGCGCTCTCCTCCACGGCGACGAAGTTAATGGCGTTAACATCCCTTCCCATCCCTCCCGTGTCCTCCGCCCTCTTTTCAACTCCAGTCATAAAAAGATCACAGGGCCTTTTTGTATTTTTCCACTCACCCCCTCGCTAGAGCCCTTCTGACGGTATGAATAGGGAGTGGGACGTGAGGAGCTCGCGTGATATTTGGAAGGAGAGGATATGACGCTTCAAAAAAGCTCGGGGAGTGAGCGGGGAAGGGATGGGCGTCTCCTAAGAGGTTTGAAAGCAACGAGAAGACGATGTTTGATGGATGACCGTGGATATTCGAAAAAAATGGTGTGAGGGATCCTTCGTGCATGCGAGGGAAGGTTCCATCGCCGGCTTTTGAGTTATTACGAGGCGATGGCTTATCCGATTCGTCCCCCATATCGCGACTACGTACCCTTTGGATGCCACTCCTACTTTTAGTTTCAAATTCCCACTAGAGGAAAAAGCTTTTGATGAATACTTCGGTTCATTCTTCCGTCTATCTCACAGTGAATCTTTCCCATCTACTTCCTCTAGATGCTATTTTTTTACGAATTCATTCTTTTTTCGAGCATCAAAGTTGGCAATATTGTTGCAGAGGTACATGCTGGTGGTGGTACGGCGATTCTTGCTTTTACTGGAGGTTAAATGGTTATTTCAAACGCCCAGCAGTATCTGTTTTAAATCCATACGGGGACGAAAGACTTGTCGGGGAATTGGGGATACGGTGAATAATAGGTGAACCAGGATATCGTGCTATTAAAGTATTCCAAAAGTGATCGTTTCAGAGACATATCTCTGCTATTTCATATTAATACTCTTTAACAACATTTCCCAGCTATGCAATGGTGCTGCCGAGATTAACTTCAAGATTTATTTCTTAAAAATTTATTTCTGATGATGACCTGAAGGGCCAAAACCATGGTCGTGTAATAAAAAGTTACTGTGGCTACGGTAGAAGAGTTCTTTTCTTTATTCTTTAAATTTATTTCATAAAATTTATTTCTTTAAAATTATTTTTTTTAATTTTTATTTCCCCAG
>KZ308163.1:674915-715689 GCA_000376725.2 Ladona fulva
ATGAAAAGGATGAAAAATTTCAGAGATTTTAATTATACCAGTCACGAACAATTTGTAGTGATGAATTACAGGGGCAACAAACATGCGTAGCACCGTAATAAATTAGTGGAGATAACTTTTTATTTATCATTTCGGACTCTTGACAATTATACGATTACCAGAAGTAAGGTAAGTTACCAGAATCGGAAGTTTAAAATCTTGCAAACTACACATTACTTTGAGACATGTTAATAATAAGAGGGAAATTCAATATTGATTCACATTCTTATTGTTGATTGTAGATTTCGTCCTCGATCTTTGATTATAAAATGTTTGTTTTCGATAACCTGTCCCGTTGGACTAAACTACGAGATGATGCGAGATGAAATCTTCTCTTATGAACAAATAGGTATACTACGTTTAATCCGACATCTATTTTCCCCGTTGAGAATCAATGGGCACTTCAGCTAGTATTGGATAATCCCCAGATAGCATCAAATAGACGATTAATTAATTAATTATTTTTTTAGAAGGATTGGTTTCTTATTCTTTTCTCATACAAATAATTCCTTAACACCCCACTGAAATAGCTCACTCAATGGCATTATTGCGCTGAGAATCTTTACCTCATATCGTACATGACATGATATTCTCGCATTTTTTTCGGTCGTAAAAATTTACTTAACCTTGTTACTACTTATGAATATTTTATTATTATTTCTCATGTCGCTTAATCAGAATACTTAAACAGTTGTTTTTGTGAGTATTCATTTTTCTTTTATTTTCAATCAAATTGCAACATCTCTTCTCTAAGCTATTCCCTATTTGTAGCTATTGCGTTGCGTCTTCACTCTTATCTTTATTTTTAATTTTTAGTTGAAGTATGAGTAAATTTATCCACCAGGGACGGATTTATCATTAGACGCACTGGACGACAGCTGATGGCCTCACCGTTAAGAGCGCCCAACAACGACATTTTATCTTACTTAAAGGTGAATAATCTCATTTTGGGGCCTCAAAGTAGTCCTTACGCGTAGAGCCTCTGCTTGTTATAATTCGTTTCTGTAACCCACACCTCACTTTTTGTGGATGTTGTTCGGCAGCGTTGTATTTTTCTTAATTGCCAACTTCGTTTATTTTACCTCCGAAAACTTGTCTACTAATTATGCTGAATTTCGGTAACTACTATTCCATTATTATAATATATAATATATTTTTTTATTTCGTAATNTTTATATAAAATTTAATACTTTAAAATTATTTCTTGGAAGAACGGAATAGATTATTTTAAACCCAGAGAGAGTACGGGAACCAAAAAGGATAGGAACTCGTACTCTAGTTATTCTCACTTGTTATCTCATATAAGCGTTTTAAGGTATAACGCAACTCTCAGTTTCAAAATATTACACGCGTATCTATCCTTAAAGTATACTTCCCATATCTGAGCCTTCTCGATTATTCGAATTCATGGAAGTACTAGGGGGGGCTCATAGCCCCCTTAATTTTTTTAGTCCCCTTCTTGGGGGCTAGAAAAATTCACTCCACCAGCCTGAATGAAATTCGCGACTTCGTTAAATCTTAAATCTTCCATTTGAAAGAGCTTTAATTTATTTATATCTTCTTCCACTCGCTCAAGATAACTCCAGGTTGTCTAATATATTTATCTGTTTATAAAAAAATGTTTGATTGTGGCCTATCAGTAAATTGCGCTGCCACTCCACCTCCTTTGGCCCTTCTTGCCCTCTCCCACAGTGAAAAGTTTGCTTTCTTCCCTGATTTGATCACAGCACTGATGTAAAAGAATTTTCCTTAAAAGTTACTGCTTTCCCCATCAGGATCATTCATCTGAGAGGAAGTCCTGTGGTCAACATTTCGGTCAACTGTGAACATTTAATTCTATATACACTATTTAAAGGCATATATTTCGCGAAAAACATACAACTAACTAGGAGGTTCCTTAAGACCTCATAATAACCACTTGGATGAAAACTCCCCATCAGTTAATTCGCACTTTACGGAACTTTACTCTTTGCTGCGGCAGCTGTTACAGCGAGAATTCACTGCCGTTATGCTAAGCATGTTCAAACTTGCTGAATATTATGGGTTACAATTTAGTTCTGAAGTTGAGCAAGCCTCAACTCGTACAGGAATATACAGTATGTATTTTTAACACGTTGGCTGCTAGCAAATTATCCCTAATTATACTCTCTAATTATTATAATCCTTAATAGTCCAAGGTATTAGTACCCAACACTTAAGTAAGGCCATTGAGAATTTTATAAATTATTAAACGAAGTTAGAGCCTCTTACTCTTAAAAGGAAAGGAAGGATGCATATGTCCAGTTACCTAGACATCAACTGACAACGTGTTAATGTCTTGTCTATTAAAAATAGATATATACCCTTTTACCTACAAAAATACTAAGAATATCTCTCTCAAAGTGTTTCAAAATTCATTCAGTAATTTTTCCTATTTAGTGCCCAATGTGAGAAAGATTCTTTCTAAACCGATTTGCTGTAATTCTGCTTTTCGTACAGTGAACTTCATTTTCTGTAATTTATGGGGATTCGAGAACGTACTCTTAAACGTCCGCAAACCATTAAACACATGGTTGGAGTGATACAGCTGAACATTCTGTGATATAACATACCCATTAAGGAGGATTAATAACATGAGAAATTCCACAACATTCTCTTGGCTGAACCGGTTACTGTCAAAAAGAATTTCCTGATGACCACGAAAGTTAATGTATGCGATAATCACGTTAAGAGATATTTCATGTGTCCTGGACTCGATTTCCCGCGACCAGAATGCCCAGCATAGGGAAAAAAAGCAAGATTGCAAGTGTTTCTGGATTTCTTCCTCGTTTTTAGAACTCCCTTTTCGATATTAACTCCATCCAAATTCTCACGCTAAGCGCAGCCTATAAATACTCCCACTTCAAGCCTATATTCTTGCCCATAGACTTTATTGCTGCAATATAAAAATCTAAATTTAAAGTAGTTGTGTAATATCAGACAGTTCTCAACAAACAGCCTTCCACCTCAAGATAGACGGATCACAAGTTAGGACCTCTTATCAATCTCTAATAGCCCGATGTTATTAATTTTAAGAATGGCCTCAGTAAATGACTCTCCTTCCAAACCAACTGATATCGTAAATGAAGTTTTTAGACTATTCCGTAAGGTATGAGGAAGTTTCTGTCATTATCTGAAGAACCTAGACCATTCTCATTATTATTTCTCTATCTACTTAATTGAAACAGTATGCCTAAAAATCGCCAAAACACATTCTGGTGTAAGGGACTTCCTAATATCGTTTTGGCCAAAAATAATTATTACTGATTACATTTATTATATTTCAACGAGGGCTCCCGGATAGCCAAGTGGGCAACGCGCTCGATTTCGGTGAAAGCGGTCCCGGGTTTGATTCACTGTGGGGGCCTACAAGCGAAATGACCTAAGCTGTCGAAGCACTTTCAATAATACTACTACTGCATTTCAACGATGGAATATGTAACGATATTAAAGCTAAAATTGCAATCTAAATCAATTGCAGCTAAAATTAACCAATGTGCGCCATCATACGAAGTCATCCTTATGTAACTTCAATTCCTCATTCTGAATGATTTTAAAATAACGATAATTGCATCAAAATGGCAATCACTCTTATTTTCATAATAAAATCAAGAGTTGGCTAATGAATAACATGAATATTCTAAACAAATGAAGGAAAATAGAAAGTATATCATAGAAATCAACCCCAACTCTCCATAAATGTATGTTTTCAATGCGATTTTACATTGGCTAGATAACTATCTACTCGTACCTTCGCATAATCTTACTGAAAATTTCGGCAAAGCTGCTCACAATGATGAAGCGTCATGACCAAATATAAGCAGACACTAATTTCCTTGAAACACGCTCCTCATCGCTGTCCTAATTCCGCTATCGGCTCGTAATTGAGCGGCTAATACTGCGCCTAAATAAGGCGCTTTTAATAGACCCGAGCGAGAAGATTAAACTGTTATTTCGTGAACGGAGCTCATATTTGTCTCTCGCACGTTAAAAACGTCCGATAGGTCGAGGCGCGATTTTCTATACGGTCTCTCCTTTCCATCCGATGACCATCCGATAGATTGTGAAACTCCCAGCAATCTGCAGCGCATTTAATTTTATGGGGCCATTGCCACGTAAACTGCCCATCGCCACGCAACGGGCATTCCCTCTACAAAATACGGCGAAAATAAAAACAACGACGTCGAAAGGGTTTAATTCCCTTCACGGAAAATAAAAGCGGGCGAAAAAATAATGAAAAGCTCCGTGCCAACCATCTCGCGCGCCGTCAATTAGACTTCATTGGCTCGATGAAAAAAGAATTTTTCGAGCGGGAAAGGCGTCCATGGAAAACAAAAACATCAGGGCCTTTTTAGCGCGGGGAATGTAATGAAATAAAAGAGTGAGCACGGGCAATAAAGTTGGGAGGGTGGCTTAGCTCTAACAAAAAATGGCCGCCATTCGCCCGGGAAATCTCGCCCGGCGTGAGACCCACGAGATGGTCGAATGGGGCATTCCTTGCACGTCGTACAGGGCTCCCTCTATCGCGGCCATCGGTGAGAAAGCCGTCAGCTGCCCGATCCTGATATCACTGCCTCATCAAACAGCTCGCCGACTTTGTCCTTCCTGGCCATCTCCGCCCCATCCTCTTGGCTTAATTTCCCAAACACCCTTCCATTCCGTATATTCACCCCACATATCCGCCATACGCCTCACCCTTAACGCATGTCGGCACCCCCCATACCTTCCCTTTTAAGCCCTTTTCAACGTCATAATCCGCCTTTCTTCCTCGCGATGCAAGTTTATTCCATCCCTACCGCTAGGGTGTTTCCATGCCTTGACTCATCCGTTGTGTTCGGAAAAAAGGCAGGGTTGACTGACGTATCTAAATGGCGTGGAGGGAGATGGGGTAGGTGGTTTGTGTGAAGGAAAGACCTTTCATACAAGTACGCCTGTTCAGTGTGATCGTGTTGTTTGGCGATGCGTTTCCGAGTCCTTGAGTCCGATAGGGAAAACGCGAAGGGAAAGGGCTTTTAAAAGATTAAGCGAGGTTTCCGCTTTGCGATGCGGGATTAGCGTCCGACCGTCTCATTTTCTTGACCCGCGTGTCTCTCCTCTTGCGGCGGCGGCAATCAAAAGATTGCTGGGAAAAACGCTTGAGGAACGGGGTAAATGGCTCGTCTGAACAGTTTCCAGCGAGCATCTGCGACCCCAATTAAGAACGACGACGCAAGCGCGACCTCCCCTTAGGCACCCATAAATGAAGTAAAGGGCAAAACGTCCTGTTTCTAGGTAACCATCTTTTGTGCGTCATTGATAACCTCGCTGTTATTTGCGAGTAAACGTACACGAAGTTCGAAGAAGTTTAGATGTTGACGTTAATGTTACAGCCACCGGAACCTTTTGGTTTTTCTTCTGGAAAAATATTATGGATATGAAATTTTTCAATTGGACCCTCGTATTGAGACGGTTTTTGGTGCGTCACAATGAGCAAAGTAAAAATTTCTTCCGTTGGAATTGCATTAGCTTTCGGAAATTTGGAAGTTTCGACTGGACAAGAAACGAAAAACGGCAACTTTAAGTCGAATCAAAGGAGTCATTACTCAGAGTATATTTTAAGAGACCTCTTCATAGTGAGACCTTCTATATGATTCAGATTCCCAGTGATTCATACATAATAAGGCTGAAACTGAAATTTAAGCGTTATTTTTTTCTAATTATGTTAGAATAAGTAATTACCCCTCGTGGTTTACAGCTTTTAACTACGAAGCATTTCTGAAAGTTTTTTTTTTTAACGAGGTGTATAAAGTACTCCATAGTGTCGATGTTTTAAAAACTCTCCGTAAGTAAGCCGTATGTCGGCAGATATAACTCGCGTTTGGAGAACAAACGGGAGGAAAGTTCTAGATTACCGGTATCTAGGAATTGCCCTACGTACATTTCGGAAAAAAAGCTTCCATATTCATGGACGTCAACAGGGGAAAAGTAAGAAGAACTGGGAAGTACCACTTAAAGAGCGATGTATCTTCTCTTCACAGCGGTTGGGATTGAATAAATATTCCCTACTGATTGAGATGCGGAGAAGGATGGAGAGCAAATGCTACCAATAGCTTCAGTGAGAATCTTCCGCATTGTTCCTTACTGGATACAACATGAGAGGGAAGCTCAAGTAAGAAGGAAGAACAATGAGACAGGATGAAAAGTAAAGTTGGCTTGGTGAATAAGCCGCGATAAAAGGATTGTTTATCACAAGAAGGGGAGAGAATGGTAAAGCATGCGCGAAAGGAACGATTATCTCCCGCTTACTGTTCTTCCGTTCTCACGCACCGTCAATCCCAGGATAAGATTTTGATTGGAGCGTTATTTGCTGTACGGGAGAAATCGCTTAGAATGAGTGAGGCGTTTGGAGACAAAGGATCTCCAAGAATCAGGAATGAAATAGTTTTCATTGAAGAAAACACTTGACGTACAAGGTATTCGAATAATCCAACATGTTGCGCCTTACATTCGAGTCCCAGTGGTGTGGAAACTAGATCTGCGTCTACATTATTATCCTACAAGCCACCATTCGGCAAGCTGCAAGGGATGTAAACACCGAGCGTTCAAGCAAATCCTTTTGCTTATTGTTTTCGGGTATCGTTCGAGGAAAGAGCGAGGTCTATTCCTCGCATTTATTTCTCTTACTTTACGCTGATTCTCGGATAAGTCGCAGTAGCAGGGGGATCTCATGATACCAATTACATCTTCCACAAATGTTCTTTCTCTGAATTTATCAAGCAACATTTTATGAAATAACATTGCTGTCGATTTTTTTCATTGTATCAACCTACATGCACTAAATAAAGCCGAGCTTTTAGTTGCTTTATAGCAGATTTTTCGGATATGTGTGCTGCAGTTAAGTTATAGAGATTGAGTTCGGAATCGAAGAGAAAATTGTACCACACTGTGACAAATAACAAAACTGATAAAGACCCAGTTATAAAAGAATCAACCTATAACGAAATATTTTTCAGTAGAAATTCGAAATTTCGCAAAGTTAACAGAATTTCGTAAGGTTGGCGCGCTTTTTCGGGAATAAAACTTCACGTAAAGACGATGTGACGTTTTCTCTCGCAAAAAAATTAACTTTCTCGAAATAGGATGCTTCTAACTGCTCGCTGCTAATAATAGTTTCTGTTAGTGTATGTTTGAAGTATCGGAAATAATCTTTAATTTTCTTTGATTTTAAGTAAATCTGTTTTCGACATTTTTTTGAAAATCGGTCGGAAGTCAAAGCGAATTATGATCCACGAAATCTACATTAATACCCTGCAAGTCGCCTTTCGGCGAGTGGCAGGGGGTGTAACTACCAAGGATTTAAGGAGTTTACCTGAATTTAATGATTTATTTCCCACATTTTTATGCTATAATATGCGCGTTTAACATTTGATAACAATATCATTATCTTTCAGGCACAATACCTCACTTTAAGGATATTCTTACCATACGTTCCATTTTCTCCGGGACAGTCCCGTTATCAAATCTCCCGTCCTGTGGTTATCTAAATTAATAATAATTAGCCAGGCTCGCCTCAAAAATTCAGATTATCCAAATTTGGATAATTGTGGAGGATTTAACAATTTAAATGACATTGAATAATATTTTATTAAAAAGAGATCATAGGCATGCAGCAATCTGAAAAAGAAAAGAAAAAATAGTGCTGAAATTCTTTCAGTTAATGGGCTGAATAAATTAACTTTCGTAGAGTTTTTGTTACAGTATTTCTTCGAAATTTTCAACAAAATAAAAATAGATACGCTTTAACATAACTGCAAATTCTTCTATGGGTAAAATAAGACTTCACCAACCATTATGTCCCAAATTCTGTAAAATACAATCAGTACCGAAGATTCATAAGCATCTATCGAGATTACTGAGAAGAACTTTTCCCATCTTGTCCCATCGCGTTTCATTGATGAAAACAGTCCCTTTTACGGCTTGGATGGACACGGTCAGCTAAAGCGTGGGAAGGAAGGTAAGAGCAGTAGAAGACGAATAGATTCAGCAGAGAGCGGAGGAAAGGGGTCGCTGAAACGTTCCGCAATTTATTAACGCGCGGCACTGTGAACTGCTGTTTGCAAGTGCACTTCCAAACCGAGACCGTTTTTTTTCTCCCGCTCATTTCCGAAGCGCGAGCGTTGGGAGAAGCAATTTCTCGTTGAGCGAGCACCGCAATGAGACGGACGCCTTTCAGGTGGCGAATTGCGCGAAAGGAACGAGTTCTCCGAGACCCTTCGAATAGGTAATCTCGGTCATAAAAGTCGTCGCTCTCGAGATGAGCAACGATCCGGTTCCGCGAGTCATCAACGCTCAGCCATCTGCTAAATCACTCGCGCTGCTGAGGACGAGTCGTCCAGAAAATCACCAGAGAGGCGCAAAAAGACGCACGCGTACGAAATGGAGGTCATCTAGACGTCACGACGCCGGACATCTTGCAGAAAGAGCAGGGTAGAAACAGGGAACAAAGACATGGAAGACAATTATTAACGCAGGTTGATGTGTAGTAGTATTGCTCAAAGCGCTTCCACAGCTGAGGTAATTTCGCACATGAGGCTCCCGACAGGAATCGAACCAAGGACCGCTTTCGCCAATAACTCTCGCTCTCATTACTTAATGAAGCAAAAGAATTAAAATAATTAGTAATAGCAGTTAATTAGTTAAAGTAATTACATTCTATTAGTAAATAAGTATTTAGCATAATAGTTGCAAAAATAATAATAAAATGTCTTTACTGAAGGGCGAGATTGAGACTTCTTAGTCGCTTCTTAAGTCTAACCCTTTTTCATTGAATATTTAAGATAGTTCCTGAGAGATCCTGAAATTCCTTAATTAGTAATACTTTACCTTTATACGTAAAAGTAAATTATTTTATTAATTATATTTGTGAATCCCACACATTAATGTTGATTATAATTTTGTAATCGTATAGCTTCGAATCCTTTGGTAATTTTGATTTTTAGTGTTTCTTTGTATTATAAAGCTAATATTTTCCATGTGGATCAGGAGCCAAATTGGGACTTCTGTACAGATTATGAAATGTCAGAGAGGGTGGAAAATTCTTAAATGCGAAGCCTACGCCGTTCGGAATTTAAAATCTTACGCTGTTTCAACGCTGAAATGGTTTATGTTGGCTGATTCTAACCTTAAGTCTCACATTCCATCTCATCAAGATGGCCAAGTCCCACCAAGGCTCCTCCTGCCACACGCCGTAAGGTATATATGTAGATGAAGGTGTAAACTCTTCTGCTGAATATATGTCATTCAAAATTTTTCGAATATATAGTTCTGCGGTGAATTACAAGGAAACTCCTGTGGGTGTTTGAGGCGTCGTGGATCTAAATCCTAGAAAAATTGATGAATCGAACAGAAAAATACAAAATCAACCTCTTCGGATACCACCCATTAGAATCCATTAATGCAAAACACTTTACAATTTTAATATCTTTGTAGAAATAAAATCGGCAGTAATAAAATGTTCGTCATATCAGAGAAAAATGAAAACTTTACGCAGCACCACGCCGTCGAAATAATACATAAAATTTTAATTTTAATATACCCAAATTTTAATTTTAATTTCACCATGGAGCTACCGCTCCAAAATCTATATATATATAAAGCAGAAATTCTGTGGGTTTGTGGATTTGTGGGTTTGTGTGTATGTTTGTTTGTCCGCGATTGGAGTCCACACCGTTTGTCCGATTTGCATCAAACTTTGCGTACGTGTTCTACATGAGCCGGAAGGAAGTACTGTCAACTTTTCATTCGCAAAATTTGCTGGGTTTGAACCAAGATCGTTCAGATAGATTTCCATAAGAAATACATGTAAAGTTCGATTTTATCGGGTACAGACTTTATTTCTTTTGCAAAATTAAATTAGAAGGAATATTCGTATAAAGTCAAAATAAGTATCAAAAGAAGGGAAATTGAATACAGATTCTTATTATTGTCGTAGAATAAAGCTTTCGTTTCGATATTGCGAGAATTTAGATAAAATATGCGAATATTTTGTGAAATTTTGAGGTTGTAAACAACCCGTCCCCCTGACGACCAATGCGATTGTTGATTCCGAGTTCAGGCATTTTCCCATAAGAATGCATTTGTATTTTGGCCCATTTAGAAGCAAATGACGATATGAAGAGGATGAAAATTTTCAGAGATTTTAATTATATCAGTCACGAACAATTTGTAGTGATGAATTACAGGGGCAACAAACATGCGTAGCACCGTAATAAATTAGTGGAGATGGAGGAGTAACTTTTTATTTATCATTTCGGACTCTTGACAATTATACGATTTAAGTTACCAGAATCGGAAGTTGAAAATCTTGCAAACTACACATTACTTTGAGACATGTTAATAATAAGAGGGAAATTCAATATTGATTCACATTCTTATTGTTGATTGTAGATTTCGTCCTCGATCTTTGATTATAAAATGTTTGTTTTCGATAACCTGTCCCGTTGGACTAAACTACGAGATGATGCGAGATGTAATTTTCTCTTATGTACAAATAGGTATACTACGTTTAATCCGACATCTATTTTCCCCGTTGAGAATCAATGGGCACTTCAGCTAGTATTGGATAATCCCCAGATAGCATCAAATAGACGATTAATTAATTAATTATTTTTTTAGAAGGATTGGTTTCTTATTCTTTTCTCATACAAATAATTCCTTAACACCCCACTGAAATAGCTCACTCAATGGCATTATTGCGCTGAGAATCTTTACCTCATATCGTACATGACATGATATTCTCGCATTTTTTTCGGTCGTAAAAATTTACTTAACCTTGTTACTACTTATGAATATTTTATTATTATTTCTCATGTCGCTTAATCAGAATACTTAAACAGTTGTTTTTGTGAGTATTCATTTTTCTTTTATTTTCAATCAAATTGCAACATCTCTTCTCTAAGCTATTCCCTATTTGTAGCTATTGCGTTGCGTCTTCACTCTTATCTTTATTTTTAATTTTTAGTTGAAGTATGAGTAAATTTATCCACCAGGGACGGATTTATCATTAGACGCACTGGACGACAGCTGATGGCCTCACCGTTAAGAGCGCCCAACAACGACATTTTATCTTACTTAAAGGTGAATAATCTCATTTTGGGGCCTCAAAGTAGTCCTTACGCGTAGAGCCTCTGCTTGTTATAATTCGTTTCTGTAACCCACACCTCACTTTTTGTGGATGTTGTTCGGCAGCGTTGTATTTTTCTTAATTGCCAACTTCGTTTATTTTACCTCCGAAAACTTGTCTACTAATTATGCTGAATTTCGGTAACTACTATTCCATTATTATAATATATAATATATTTTTTTATTTCGTAATTTATTGGGTACATATTCCTTTTTTGAAGTTCCCTGAGAAGATGGAATAGACCAGAAAGAGGGTCTACAGTCATAATAGTGGTCGAATAAAGGAAGTTATTAATGCAGAATTGATTGAACTGTCTTCTAGAACGCCCAGGGATTACTACTACACAAGTAGACAGACACCCAGACCCCATGTACGAAGGCTCTGTTTGCAAGCGAACAGTTTGCGGCCGCAGTCCGAATCCATCTCAACCTACCTCCCGGTAAACTTCGAAAACCTCTTATAGTTCTCAGCAGCCCTATCTTCCCACTATTTAGCTCGCTCACGAGGTCCAGATCGAGCCGACTCCTAACTTAATGGTGCTGACCCTGCCTATTTTTTCCCCATGCCTTGGCTCTCCGAGGCTCTCAGCAGTTGCTATGGGCGGAGTCCGAGGGGGGGTGGGGGGCGAGCGAAACGGAGGACCTTTGATGGTCTGCCGGCCGAAGCAGAAAAGATGATAGAGATAGGAGCCTTAAGTGGTCGTTCGATTTGGAATATGGTTCGGTCGCCGGAGAGGTTTTATAAATCGGGCCCGTGATCGTGGAGGGATCGGTAGCGGGGTTCTTAATACGCGAGAGAGTGCTGATGGAAAGGGGAAGGTGGAGGGAGAAGTGGAGGGCGAGATGGGGGAAAGAGGCCCACGCGTTCGCTTAAGCGAGTCGTCAATCTACCACATGGGATACAAAGGGTCCTCCGGTGGCCATAGTTACTGATTGTGAGAGGGTAGTTTAGGGAGGATGGAAGCTTTCCTCCATCAAACCTTAGCCCATCTCGCTGCGGTTCATCAATTTCCTGGGGCCGGGATTCAGCTTGACAAATAGTATGAAAGTTATAAAGTAAATGGGATAAGATAGGGTGGAGGGATTTGCTCGCGTAATGTTATTCTATTTCGTGGCGCAAAAGAATACAAATAACGTGAGGGTTGGCCAGAAAGCGTGGCACCGTTCAACGAAAATGCAGATTTTTTCCTCGGAATTTCAAAGCACAGCTTGTTATCAGTGAGTTGCTTCCAGTCTCAGACTTTTCCGAAGCCTAGCTTACCGGCAGTCAGGAATGAATGGCAATGATATTCTATGGCAAAAGTGTATCTATTCTTAGAATAAATGCTAAGCGTTACTAGTGTCACAGAGGGGGAAATCGATGGGAATTAAGCTAATCAGACACATTCGAGTTATAATTTTCGATAAGGAGCATCTCTCATGTGACACCTGTATTAACTACCGAAACTAACATAAAGTCACACAGTCTAGTAACCTATTTTGCACTCGAAAAATTGTTGAAGAATAAAAGCGAAATATTAATATGTCCTTGTGTTAGGGACATCTTAATGCTAAACCTTTTCATCAAGAATGGATATTTATTGTTACAACTAACATCCTTTGACATGATTGGGTAGAGAAAACGTTTTTTTTTTACGAAACCAAGCAGTCGAAATAGTGATGATATGGTATTGCAAAATATCGAGGCGTTAATAAGAACCAAGCAATAACAAATTTTCGAAATTGGAGAAGGTGATCGAAGCTAAGAGATTTCTACGTGCATTTCATACAGAACTACACCTTTATTTGCTCAAGTAAATGACAGTGAAAAATGAATTGGGAAATGTGAGGGAATGAATAAATGCGAACATCATTTATACACGTATAGTAATTTGTACACAAACTCACTCAAATTCGCGTACACTCACGAGTATTGTACACACATTTTATGTAATTATACACACAGGTTAAAATTTCCCCGGAAGCATAGACATTTCCCCAACATATTAATGATATATTAGCACCGTTCAAAGATTCCCTTCAGTCGAGCTATTCGAAACAACTTACCAAAGCATGATATTCCTAACGAGAGGAATAAAAGGGAGGTGAATCCCATCCTTCCACTCGGGGGCAATTTTGAGTCTTAGCCATCTGCCGTCCCTCCCATTCTCCTGCCACTGTACACAATATTAATTAAAGGGACAGGAGAGGGACCGAAAGGCAAGATCCCTCCGCGATGGTAAAGGGGTGAGCGGAGGTGAGAAAGGAAGGCGAAGACTGGGAGTTGTTCCGGAACGAGAGCGTCTGGTAAAGTGAGGAGAGGATGATGGGCGAGTAGATACTTCTTTGGGGAGTTCGAGGGAAGGGGTATTAAGGGATGATTTAAGAGGGAATGCATTAACATACCGGTGAATTTTTTTTGACGATCCGTGTTCCCATTAGAAGGGAGGATGGCTTTTAAAAAGTTCTTCTACGTTAAGGTCATTAGCAAAGGAATAGTATTTTTTATGGATGGAAGGTGAATGGTTGTAAAGTTAGATATGTTTATCAATGTTTTGGTACGATGGTAATTTATCGCAAATATTTCCATCTGGTGCATAGACGAGAAGGGGAACCGTAGCCTATTCTGAGATAATAATAATAATAAAATTTATAATAATTATCATGACTTTATTAGAGCGAATTATAGACTTTCAATAGCAATCTTACAATTAACCCTTTATTTTACAAAACATACCTTCATTCCCGAACCTAAATTTAAACATGGAACTTCGGAAAATTGAAGAAATTTGACTCTCTGTGTTGCCAGGCTAGTACGCTAATTCCTAAGTCACCGAAGATTTATATCGTAGATCAGGTAGTACTTTCATAGATTCCATGTCAATATCAGCGAAATCTGTTTAAAGTAAATTTATCCACAGATTACAGTGACATTGAATATATAATTTTCTGAATATCTCAAGAAGTAGATATTCTCGAATAAAACTGCCGACTATTAGAGAGAACGGATTTCTGGGAAGCATAGAATTGAAAGAGATGGGGAATTAGGATAAGGGAGAGGCAAGCATGCCTTGGCTTACCTAGCGGACTCTCTTTTCAATCCTTACACTAATTTCTCAGCCTATGAAACTTATGAGCTCCGTTATATGGGACTCGTGTCTGCACCTGCATGACAGCTGGGGTCTATTCGCTCTTGTTGGACAATGGGCCTTTTACCCACCCTCCGGTGATCAAGAGAAATTATGTAATGAATACATAGTTTTGTCCGTACCATTCAAGAATCATATTAGAGATTCGTTTGGACGCTGATTCTACCTGACCTTCCTCGATCCCCTTATTCATTTGTAGGGTCCACCTTTGGAGCCGCGCCCCATAGTTTGCAAGCCACTGTCATTCGTGAACATGTGCTTTTTTCCCAAGGAAAAACGGACATGAAAATAGTCTGACAGTACCGGGACTCTAACCCTGATCTTCCCCTTTTTCCGGGTGACTGAAAGACAAGAATTCCCCTTTTTCCGGGTGACTGAAAAGCCAGACAATTCCGTGAAATATTCCTTGTTGAATATCTTTCACACTTGTTATTCCTTGGGAATATCTTAATGTTTAATGCTACCTTTCATCCTTTTCCGTTCGTGCTTTTTGTTTTTATAATTACACTAATTTCAACCCAGATAACAGCACACCGGGAAATTGAGCGATTTACAAAATCATATGCCCTTCTAATTCCTGTAGTCTCCTTATTTTCGACTTTAACCGGATATCGACCCCGGTACTCCAAAATGTTATCCAACATCATCCGGAGAGCCCTTTGAGGCCCATAAGAAACAGGGAAAGTTGAAGCGCAGGACGCACAGTTGAGATTTCGGTCGAAGCAGAAACATGGGGAAAGGTATGCGTTTTCGCCCCCATTACTCCCACATCTTCCTGGCACCCTTATACGTAAATCATGAGAACCTCCTCGTACCCTAAAAGGTGTGCGCGACGGGAAGCGGCGGGGCTTAAACGACGTCTGAGGAACTCCTCAACTCACTCCGACCGCTTATCGCGCACGGGGAAAGAGGCGTGAGGAATTAGAGTAAGGTGGGCGAAAGGATAGGAGAGAAGACCCGAGTTAGGGAATGGACTGCTAGGAGAATGGAGTCCAGGAGTGGAGGAAGACGGGAGAGGGTCATTTCACGCCGTGGAGTTTGAATATGCAAATGGAGAAGGAAACGGGGTGCGGCTCCGAAGACAATCGCGAGGAGGGTCTTTTGGAGAGGCGAGAGAGAGGATTTGGCGGAGGGACGAATATGTTCACAGAGAGAGAGAAGAAAGGGCAGCGGAAGGGGGAAAAGGTGCTCGGTAAGGGCTCCGAGGGAGTAGTCCAGTTGGTTAATGCGATTAGGAAGTAAGTCGGAGCGCGTGAGAGCAAGAGGGAGAAGGGGAGAAATTGTGTGTGAGAGAGAAGAGTATCAGAAGGTGGATGAAGTTTAGAGCAAAGAAGGGGAGTCTGGTGCCTCCAGGTCGCATGCGGCCTTTTATGTAGCTCTGCGCGGCCTATTCCACAGTTTTGGACCTAAGGTTAAAGCAGAGATTCCATACTGGTGTGCTGCGGTGCTATAACGGCCCGCAAGAAGGTCATTGGAACGCAATGCGATTGACCAAAGTACACAAATTAATATGAATTCGTTTAATCTTACTTTCTGTATATCGTAGTACTAATTCTCGCTGTAAAATTCGACGTTTTGCCGATAATCTCCTTGGCTTAGTCAGGACCAGCTGAGATTATCCCAAAGACGATCTGAGGCGACCTGAAGAGGGCTAGCAGACTTTTTTTTTCAGAGTTTCAAGCATAAATATGGTTCTAGGAATATAGATCCGATTCTCAATTCCCCCTGAAGAAGGTGCTGTAGGCGAAACGTCGGGTTTTACCATCAAACAACGGAACGATTCGAAAGGTAGTTGTAAGGTTCGTACTTTCACATCATTGAAAATATGCTCAAATGATTCCACGTATAAAGTAATACATCTGTAGCCAGTTTAGTTTCAATGCCCTCATCATCAGGTAACCCGGAGAAGTTAGGAGATGATGTCTTTATGGAAAAAGATGCGAGGGTAGAAGCAGAAGAGGGAAAATCGACGGCGAAAACAAGAGGTCAGACCTCATGGTGTTGTTTTAGGAGCAGAAGAGGGTACTAAGAATGAAAGCAAAGATATTAGCAAGATATATCGCATCCAATGAAAATCACATTCAAAAACACATTCGTTGGGTTTGAAGAGAAACATTCACATTATTAGGATGGAGGCTTTTCCAGAGTATCCTATTATTTACCTAATAATAGGATATATCTTCCCTAGAGAGAAAGCTCGCTGTTCCGTATGACCGTGCTACATAGGGGATTTCTTAATTTAGTTGAGACATTTGTCTGATTTTCAACTTGCTTAGCTCTAAATTAAAATTAGCAGAATGAGGAAAAGCGTTCCCATAGGAAAAGCATATAAATTTCACTTTCGTAATTTGCAGGCTCTATTTCTATTGCAAAATTCAAAGGAAAAATTAAATTAAAAAGAATTATCATACGAACTTGAGACAAGTTTAGTAGAACATTTTCTATAAGGATTCATATTCTTATAATCTATTATAGATATCGGCTTCAAATTATAAGAACTTTATTAAGTTTAAAATGTTCGTTTTCGATAAGCTGTCCCATTGAACTAAGCTGACACTAGAGATGTAAGATTCTCTTGTGCACAAATAGGAGTACTGTATATTTTCATACTTCAATTTTCAATGTTGAGAATCAACGAGCACTTCAGGAAGAGAGTTTAGAAATGAGGATTCACTACAACACAGAATAATAACCATCAGATCATCAGTTATAACCGCTTATGGTCAATAATAGACTTCCAGTACCTAACCGAAATCAGTATTGCCGTGCATTAGATCTTATTCTATCTTCTTCCGAAAACAAAGTACGTAGTATGCTAAGTAATATCAAGCTTGTGAAGTAGCGGCTTCTTCTCATATTCATTAGGATATTTTTTATGGATTTAACTTATTGGGTGAAAAATGATGCGCTTATTATTTCAAAACCTTTCCTTTGCAACATTTGCATGGCTTCGGGAATTTAGCAGACAAGGTAACCATCTCCGGGCGCTGCTATAAAAGTAGCGTCGGTGCTTCAATATCTAAAAGTTAATCAAATATCTCAATCTTGAAAATTAAAAGCGTGTAATTCCTGGCCTGAATGGTAATGTCTAACTGCAAATTTACCTCGATATTAGTAAAGCTTTAGAGTTATTTTGAATAAAGTTGAACTGAATCGATTTATATGGGGAATGGCAAGTTTTTGAGTCCGCAACATGCGTAAGAAATAAATATTTTGATGAGTATATAAAAATCTCTCTTCGCAGTGGATTATAACACAAAAATTTGAGGAAGTATCACAATTCAGTGCGACCGATTCGACGTTGGCAGGTGGAGGGAGATATGGCTGAAAGGAAATTTAGTCCTTTCCTCGTATGTATGTACCCGAGTGAAAACAGAAAAGGAAAATTTAACGATTCGATGTCCTGTTTAGGGAAAACAAAATGTAGGAAGTTCCTTCAATCGGCCTAAAAATGATTTCCCCAACACGATGCCGTGACCAGGATTCGAAACACGGTTGTTGCGGCCACAACGCAAAGTACTAACCACTATACGATCACGGCTCCTAAGAGGGCATAAAAAGTCCGGCTTAATACAAGGTGCTAAAGAACTATTTGGAATTATATCTCTCTGCTATACATCCTCTACTTGCTCAAATACCTTTCAAAGTTTGGAGACATTAGTATAGCTGTACCTGATGGCGAGCGATTACGCATACCCAAAAAAACCCTAAGTATAGTATAGTACCTGTATGCAAGACAGGCAGAAAATTCGTATCCCATTCGCATTCGAATTGCAAAATGTTATTCCACGGATTGATTTTATCCATTTTGTAAAAAAGAGTACATAATTACCGAGACAGTATCATTGTACTACTCATTCCTGATGAAGTCAAACAGAGGGAGGAACGAGCATAAAGAAAATTCTAAGCCGTTTTCTCTCGAGTCAACCATCCGTGTTAGACTCATCGCTTCGTTGAATCTGGCGGTTTTTCGTACACGTACACGTACAGGTAGCTATAAATTTATTTAGATTTCAATCTCTTTGCTATACATTCTCAACTAGCACAATGACTATTAAGGAATACGATGATATCCATTTAGTGCGCGATTACGTGTACTTCAACAACCCTTATTACATGAACTTGTATTTCCAGGTTACAGGCAGAAAATTCGCATTCCCTCAATGCAAAGAGTTTTCCATGGATTGGTTTTATCCAAATTTATAAAAACAGTTCATAGCTTCCGGATACCTGCCGCATCTAGTATGCGATTACGCATCCAAAATTGACTAATGCCCAATTGTCTCGTATTAAAGGAACGAATACTTAGTAATTTCAACAGCAGGGTTTTATTCGGCTACTTTCGTCAACGAATTGACATCTTCATGCTGTACCCCACCCTCCAATAGTATAAATAAGTACATTATCCTAATTGCGTGGGCGTCGGTCAAATCATTGTCATCAGGCTAGTAATAAAACAGAAAAATCGTCTTCGCAAACTGATAAATTCTTTCAAAATAAAATCTTTGTTAGATTGCCTTTTCCTTGGTGGTATTGCATTTATACAAATATATAATTTATACTTTCAGTAAAGAAAATAAGGAATGATTTATCCACAAAGTAACATCATTCTGTGAATAAAAAGAAAACAGAATTGAGGAGGATCCTTTAATCGTTCTAAAACGGTAGCCTCACCAAACTGCCGTGACCAGGATTCGAACCTGGTTTGTTGCGGCCACAACGCACTATACGATCACGTCTCCTAAGAAGGTATTAAGTATGACAAAGAAAATTCTTTCTTATTTTCCTCAAATCAACCATCCGTGTTATACTCATCGCTACGTTGAATCTGGCGCTGTTTACGAAATTTTCGTAAAGGCTTTAATAAGGTAGCTATAGAACTATTTGGATTCCTATCTCTTTTCTATACATTCTCAACTTGCACAAAGACCTAAGATATTGGGATAGATGTAGCATGTGTGACCCTAAAATCATGTTTTTGTATTGTCGGGTTGTAAGCAGAAAATTCGCATTCCCTAAATGCAGAAATGTAAATCCGCAGATAATTTTTAGCGAATATAAAAAAGAGTACGCAATTAACGGGATCAATTATCATTATACATTGGGAGAGAAACAGAGGAAGGTTCCTTGAATGGACTCAAAAATACTGCCCACTATGCCGTGACCAGGATTAGAACCTGGGTTGTTGCGGCCACAACGCAAAGTACTAACCACTATACGATCACGGCTTATAAGAGGCGATACACCTACCCTAAAGAAAATTCTTTCTTGTTTTCTCTCAAATCTACCATCCGTGTTATACTCATCGGTTCATTGAATCTGGTGCGGTTTACGAAATTTTCGTAAACGCCTTAATACATGTAGCTATAAGACTATTTGGAATAATATCTCTTTGCTATACATCCTCTACTTTCTGAAAGACCTTTCAAAGTTTGGAGACATTAGTATAGCTGTACCTTCTAGCGTGCGATTACGCATACCCAAAAAACCCTAACTGTAGTAAAGTATGTATACTTGTATTCCCAGGCTGCAGGCAGAAAATTCGCATTCCCTCAATGCAAAATGTTATTCCATGGATTGCTTTTATCCATTTTATAAAAAGGAGTACATAATGACCGAGATAGTTTCATTGTCCTACTTATTCGAGTGAAGTCAAACAGGGGGAGGATCCTTAACGGGTACAAAAATACTGCCCACTTTGCCGTGACCAGGATTCGAACCTGGGTTGTTGCGGCCACAACGCAAAGTACTAACCACTATACAATCACGGCTCCAGCGCAGGCACACCAAAAAATGAAGAAAAATCTGAATTATTTTCTCAAAAATATGGTTTGTTCATTTCAGTTCAACTTATGTGAAGAGTAAGAGGTCTGAAGGAAAATAGAGTAAGACTTCGAAGCTTAGTAAATACTCCCTGGAAGATTTCTACTTCTATTAATCTGTACATCCTTGAGTAGAATTTGGTGGCTAAGGTATTCCATTCTTAGCCTTTCATTCAGTCTTTGGACACATGTTGAAGAACTAGCTAGCAGATTCATGAAATAAACGGTTATACGAAAATTATAACTCATTTATATTTCATGAGGGATTAAAAACTAATTTACGAATAGGCAGATATCAATGACAAGCGGATGAGAGCGAGAAAACAAGAAAACAATGGAATTAGAAGGTAGAGGAAGTAGTAGCATGAAAGAGGGAGACAGAGATGAACCAATCTATAAAAGAGATAGAGAAAATGGGTGACTGACAAGTGAGAAATGGGCTTAAATGAAGAGTGAACGATGACTGCAAAGAGAGCAAGAAATGGCTGTAAATATAAAGATAGAAATTAGAGGAATGCCAAGAGGAGAGCGGGAGAAGTTGAGAAACTATCCTAGTTTTTAGAGGAGTAAATCTTACAATATTCTCCCAAAGACAGTTGGTGAGAAAACCCTAAAGGTCCCTAAAAGTTTGAAAAAATAATATTTACGTTCTAATTTATAGATATATTTATAATATACTTTATCGCAAATAAAGTATTGGCTTTCTTAGTTGAACTTATTATTATATTTAGTGAGGATGATGAGCAATCTACCTCATTTAGTGAACTTGAGCGTAGGAGCTCCCACGCTACATTCAAAATTTTCAAATGCAAGTTAAATGGACGAGATTACTAACTAAACATCTACTTGGGAGAAGCACAAGGAATAAGGAGAGAAACGACAAGTTTTTGTGCGGTGAAAATGGTGCGATGTCAGATAGATAATGACACAGTAGGATAGAAAGAAAGGGCTAATAGAATAAATAAAAGAAAATGTACGGTGAAGGAAGAACTGTCGGATGGGCAGAATAAAGAAGTCAAAATGAAACGGGAATTGAAATAGAGAGAGCGAGAGAAGCCCGGGGATGAGACGGCTATTGAGAATGACGAGGAGAGAATTAGGGAATGGGAATGATGCGGGGAAACACAAAGAAGGAAGTAGAATAGGGAGACAGAAAATGTAAATGGAGAGGTGGAAGTGAGGATGGTTAGGTAAGGAGAGGATGTACAATGAGGGAGAGAGAGCTGGTGAGAGAGGGAGAGATATGGCATGGAGAGTGGAAAAGGGTTACTTGCAGGGTAAGATTTGGGGTATGAGGGGAAAGGGAGCATTATAAAAGATCGGTAGTAGTTTGGAGTTGAAGGAAGGGACACCGGTCCTTGGCCTTCGCTCTCATGGGGATACCAAGTTTCCGGGGGTTATGGTCTATTTGTACGTTCTAAGGCACGAAGACGAGCATTTATGTTACGAATGATTTATTTTGTCGCTACAATAGGCATAGTTGGGCGTGAGGAAATGTGGGTTAAACCTTTCACCTGCTTCTAAATCTGAATGAAAACGTTTTTTGGAAGAAGCAAGTGAATTTTTCTCGCAATCACCTTAGTAAGTGTAACGTGAACCGTTATAGGCAAGCCATCATCCACTATGATGTTATAAATTTTTAATTGCAATAGAAAATGAATTACTAAGTAGTGAAAATGTAATATCACACACAATATATTACGGATGAACTAATACGTAACATTGTGTTGTGTAGTTTTACTAAACAACGGAAATGAGAAATAAAATCTCATTCTCTGAATCGATCAATAATAAATTCAACCTGAGATTTTCGAAGGAATACATATTTTAGGTTTAACTGAGAGTTGTTTTCCAATTGTATATCCTGTTTTTTTTCAAATCATAATATTAAAATGAAATCATGAAGTCGAAAAAGAAATGTCAAATGAAAATGTTAATTTTCGCAATAATACAGCAACTTGTTTCTTTTAAGAGAATATGCTGCAAAAAACATTGAAACGGTCTTACTGTACGTACATTCACAGAAAACCTCTGACCTAAATAGGCTGGCAAAGAACAATTCGAGAAATCTGTTTGACGCCCAAATTACTGTGTCTCAAGTATTTTCGGCACACAAGGAGCAGCGATTAAAATCTGCAACAAATCCTGTAAAGCTGAGACGCCTGTATATACGGCAAGTATATCATCTCGTAACAATTCAGTTCACCTTATTCCATCACCTTGACTTCTTCGCGCACAAAACCAAGCGCAAATGGATCAGCCCCGGGTGCGATGGGAACTCAATATAAATTAAGTCATTCGGAATAGGCCCAAGGAAAAAGAGAAACCTGTTAAGTCCTAGCAATAAAAGCTTGTGGAGACCGTCCGGTTTTCCGCTTCGCCGGCGGAAAGAAAGATTGAAGACGTATCATTCATCGACGACAATGATGAATCAAAACGGCCTTTTACGATGAGTCCTCTCGCTCCAACCCACGGAAAGGGATCGCAATTAGTGTTCGCTTGGCGGCTTGATGAATGAGACTCCGGGAGAGGCGAAGGTAATAAGCGCGGAGGAAGAAATTCTCGGGGGCAGAGCGAAGTGACACAATGCTTAAAAGCGGCGGTTCGGGGGCTTAAAAAGACGTGGAATGGGAGGCCGGGACGAGACGGGAATAATTTAAAGAAGTGAGGAAGAGAGGTTTGAGTTGACAATAAAGGAGCGGAACGAAGACCGTATTCTCCTCCGACGCCTTCGCCGTATTTACTGCGATGCGAGGGTTCGGCCATTTCTAGATTTCCGAGTCGGTTCGTTCATGATTCATGTCTCAAGAATAATTTTCGAGTGTATGACAAAGGTTCGTGACTGATTAATGATACAGCAGCTATGAACTATCGAAAGCTTAGAACCGATTGAAAGCCTCGATGAATCCATCACACACGAGTTTTAAGAGGTAGATTCTGGGAAAATTTCGCAGATATTGATAATTCAATGTTTATTATATGGAGGATTGGATATAGAATTATCCAGGATTATGCCCCACATTCTGCTTCTAGGTATAAATTTAAACAAATATTTTTTTCTAAATTTTTGTCTTTTTTGTCTTTCATAAAGTGCTGCCCACTATGCCGTGACCAGGATTCGAACCTGGGTTGTTGCGGCCACAACGCAAAGTACTAACCACTATACGATCACGGCTCCNAGACTTCTTAGTCGCTTCTTAAGTCTAACCCTTTTTCATTGAATATTTAAGATAGTTCCTGAGAGATCCTGAAATTCCTTAATTAGTAATACTTTACCTTTATACGTAAAAGTAAATTATTTTATTAATTATATTTGTGAATCCCACACATTAATGTTGATTATAATTTTGTAATCGTTTAGCTTCGAATCCTTTGGTAATTTTGATTTTTAGTGTTTCTTTGTATTATAAAGCTGATATTTTCCATGTGGATCAGGAGCCAAATTGGGACTTCTGTACAGATTATGAAATGTCAGAGAGGGTGGAAAATTCTTAAATGCGAAGCCTACGCCGTTCGGAATTTAAAATCTTACGCTGTTTCAACGCTGAAATGGTTTATGTTGGCTGATTCTAACCTTAAGTCTCACATTCCATCTCATCAAGATGGCCAAGTCCCACCAAGGCTCCTCCTGCCACACGCCGTAAGGTATATATGTAGATGAAGGTGTAAACTCTTCTGCTGAATATATGTCATTCAAAATTTTTCGAATATATAGTTCTGCGGTGAATTACAAGGAAACTCCTGTGGGTGTTTGAGGCGTCGTGGATCTAAATCCTAGAAAAATTGATGAATCGAACAGAAAAATACAAAATCAACCTCTTCGGATACCACGGATCTCCAAGAATCAGGAATGAAATAGTTTTCATTGAAGAAAACACTTGACGTACAAGGTATTCGAATAATCCAACATGTTGCGCCTTACATTCGAGTCCCAGTGGTGTGGAAACTAGATCTGCGTCTACATTATTATCCTACAAGCCACCATTCGGCAAGCTGCAAGGGATGTAAACACCGAGCGTTCAAGCAAATCCTTTTGCTTATTGTTTTCGGGTATCGTTCGAGGAAAGAGCGAGGTCTATTCCTCGCATTTATTTCTCTTACTTTACGCTGATTCTCGGATAAGTCGCAGTAGCAGGGGGATCTCATGATACCAATTACATCTTCCACAAATGTTCTTTCTCTGAATTTATCAAGCAACATTTTATGAAATAACATTGCTGTCGATTTTTTTCATTGTATCAACCTACATGCACTAAATAAAGCCGAGCTTTTAGTTGCTTTATAGCAGATTTTTCGGATATGTGTGCTGCAGTTAAGTTATAGAGATTGAGTTCGGAATCGAAGAGAAAATTGTACCACACTGTGACAAATAACAAAACTGATAAAGACCCAGTTATAAAAGAATCAACCTATAACGAAATATTTTTCAGTAGAAATTCGAAATTTCGCAAAGTTAACAGAATTTCGTAAGGTTGGCGCGCTTTTTCGGGAATAAAACTTCACGTAAAGACGATGTGACGTTTTCTCTCGCAAAAAAATTAACTTTCTCGAAATAGGATGCTTCTAACTGCTCGCTGCTAATAATAGTTTCTGTTAGTGTATGTTTGAAGTATCGGAAATAATCTTTAATTTTCTTTGATTTTAAGTAAATCTGTTTTCGACATTTTTTTGAAAATCGGTCGGAAGTCAAAGCGAATTATGATCCACGAAATCTACATTAATACCCTGCAAGTCGCCTTTCGGCGAGTGGCAGGGGGTGTAACTACCAAGGATTTAAGGAGTTTACCTGAATTTAATGATTTATTTCCCACATTTTTATGCTATAATATGCGCGTTTAACATTTGATAACAATATCATTATCTTTCAGGCACAATACCTCACTTTAAGGATATTCTTACCATACGTTCCATTTTCTCCGGGACAGTCCCGTTATCAAATCTCCCGTCCTGTGGTTATCTAAATTAATAATAATTAGCCAGGCTCGCCTCAAAAATTCAGATTATCCAAATTTGGATAATTGTGGAGGATTTAACAATTTAAATGACATTGAATAATATTTTATTAAAAAGAGATCATAGGCATGCAGCAATCTGAAAAAGAAAAGAAAAAATAGTGCTGAAATTCTTTCAGTTAATGGGCTGAATAAATTAACTTTCGTAGAGTTTTTGTTACAGTATTTCTTCGAAATTTTCAACAAAATAAAAATAGATACGCTTTAACATAACTGCAAATTCTTCTATGGGTAAAATAAGACTTCACCAACCATTATGTCCCAAATTCTGTAAAATACAATCAGTACCGAAGATTCATAAGCATCTATCGAGATTACTGAGAAGAACTTTTCCCATCTTGTCCCATCGCGTTTCATTGATGAAAACAGTCCCTTTTACGGCTTGGATGGACACGGTCAGCTAAAGCGTGGGAAGGAAGGTAAGAGCAGTAGAAGACGAATAGATTCAGCAGAGAGCGGAGGAAAGGGGTCGCTGAAACGTTCCGCAATTTATTAACGCGCGGCACTGTGAACTGCTGTTTGCAAGTGCACTTCCAAACCGAGGCCGTTTTTTTTCTCCCGCTCATTTCCGAAGCGCGAGCGTTGGGAGAAGCAATTTCTCGTTGAGCGAGCACCGCAATGAGACGGACGCCTTTCAGGTGGCGAATTGCGCGAAAGGAACGAGTTCTCCGAGACCCTTCGAATAGGTAATCTCGGTCATAAAAGTCGTCGCTCTCGAGATGAGCAACGATCCGGTTCCGCGAGTCATCAACGCTCAGCCATCTGCTAAATCACTCGCGCTGCTGAGGACGAGTCGTCCAGAAAATCACCAGAGAGGCGCAAAAAGACGCACGCGTACGAAATGGAGGTCATCTAGACGTCACGACGCCGGACATCTTGCAGAAAGAGCAGGGTAGAAACAGGGAACAAAGACATGGAAGACAATTATTAACGCAGGTTGATGTGTAGTAGTATTGCTCAAAGCGCTTCCACAGCTGAGGTAATTTCGCACATGAGGCTCCCGACAGGAATCGAACCAAGGACCGCTTTCGCCAATAACTCTCGCTCTCATTACTTAATGAAGCAAAAGAATTAAAATAATTAGTAATAGCAGTTAATTAGTTAAAGTAATTACATTCTATTAGTAAATAAGTATTTAGCATAATAGTTGCAAAAATAATAATAAAATGTCTTTACTGAAGGGCGAGATTGAGACTTCTTAGTCGCTTCTTAAGTCTAACCCTTTTTCATTGAATATTTAAGATAGTTCCTGAGAGATCCTGAAATTCCTTAATTAGTAATACTTTACCTTTATACGTAAAAGTAAATTATTTTATTAATTATATTTGTGAATCCCACACATTAATGTTGATTATAATTTTGTAATCGTTTAGCTTCGAATCCTTTGGTAATTTTGATTTTTAGTGTTTCTTTGTATTATAAAGCTGATATTTTCCATGTGGATCAGGAGCCAAATTGGGACTTCTGTACAGATTATGAAATGTCAGAGAGGGTGGAAAATTCTTAAATGCGAAGCCTACGCCGTTCGGAATTTAAAATCTTACGCTGTTTCAACGCTGAAATGGTTTATGTTGGCTGATTCTAACCTTAAGTCTCACATTCCATCTCATCAAGATGGCCAAGTCCCACCAAGGCTCCTCCTGCCACACGCCGTAAGGTATATATGTAGATGAAGGTGTAAACTCTTCTGCTGAATATATGTCATTCAAAATTTTTCGAATATATAGTTCTGCGGTGAATTACAAGGAAACTCCTGTGGGTGTTTGAGGCGTCGTGGATCTAAATCCTAGAANTTATGTGAAGAGTAAGAGGTCTGAAGGAAAATAGAGTAAGACTTCGAAGCTTAGTAAATACTCCCTGGAAGATTTCTACTTCTATTAATCTGTACATCCTTGAGTAGAATTTGGTGGCTAAGGTATTCCATTCTTAGCCTTTCATTCAGTCTTTGGACACATGTTGAAGAACTAGCTAGCAGATTCATGAAATAAACGGTTATACGAAAATTATAACTCATTTATATTTCATGAGGGATTAAAAACTAATTTACGAATAGGCAGATATCAATGACAAGCGGATGAGAGCGAGAAAACAAGAAAACAATGGAATTAGAAGGTAGAGGAAGTAGTAGCATGAAAGAGGGAGACAGAGATGAACCAATCTATAAAAGAGATAGAGAAAATGGGTGACTGACAAGTGAGAAATGGGCTTAAATGAAGAGTGAACGATGACTGCAAAGAGAGCAAGAAATGGCTGTAAATATAAAGATAGAAATTAGAGGAATGCCAAGAGGAGAGCGGGAGAAGTTGAGAAACTATCCTAGTTTTTAGAGGAGTAAATCTTACAATATTCTCCCAAAGACAGTTGGTGAGAAAACCCTAAAGGTCCCTAAAAGTTTGAAAAAATAATATTTACGTTCTAATTTATAGATATATTTATAATATACTTTATCGCAAATAAAGTATTGGCTTTCTTAGTTGAACTTATTATTATATTTAGTGAGGATGATGAGCAATCTACCTCATTTAGTGAACTTGAGCGTAGGAGCTCCCACGCTACATTCAAAATTTTCAAATGCAAGTTAAATGGACGAGATTACTAACTAAACATCTACTTGGGAGAAGCACAAGGAATAAGGAGAGAAACGACAAGTTTTTGTGCGGTGAAAATGGTGCGATGTCAGATAGATAATGACACAGTAGGATAGAAAGAAAGGGCTAATAGAATAAATAAAAGAAAATGTACGGTGAAGGAAGAACTGTCGGATGGGCAGAATAAAGAAGTCAAAATGAAACGGGAATTGAAATAGAGAGAGCGAGAGAAGCCCGGGGATGAGACGGCTATTGAGAATGACGAGGAGAGAATTAGGGAATGGGAATGATGCGGGGAAACACAAAGAAGGAAGTAGAATAGGGAGACAGAAAATGTAAATGGAGAGGTGGAAGTGAGGATGGTTAGGTAAGGAGAGGATGTACAATGAGGGAGAGAGAGCTGGTGAGAGAGGGAGAGATATGGCATGGAGAGTGGAAAAGGGTTACTTGCAGGGTAAGATTTGGGGTATGAGGGGAAAGGGAGCATTATAAAAGATCGGTAGTAGTTTGGAGTTGAAGGAAGGGACACCGGTCCTTGGCCTTCGCTCTCATGGGGATACCAAGTTTCCGGGGGTTATGGTCTATTTGTACGTTCTAAGGCACGAAGACGAGCATTTATGTTACGAATGATTTATTTTGTCGCTACAATAGGCATAGTTGGGCGTGAGGAAATGTGGGTTAAACCTTTCACCTGCTTCTAAATCTGAATGAAAACGTTTTTTGGAAGAAGCAAGTGAATTTTTCTCGCAATCACCTTAGTAAGTGTAACGTGAACCGTTATAGGCAAGCCATCATCCACTATGATGTTATAAATTTTTAATTGCAATAGAAAATGAATTACTAAGTAGTGAAAATGTAATATCACACACAATATATTACGGATGAACTAATACGTAACATTGTGTTGTGTAGTTTTACTAAACAACGGAAATGAGAAATAAAATCTCATTCTCTGAATCGATCAATAATAAATTCAACCTGAGATTTTCGAAGGAATACATATTTTAGGTTTAACTGAGAGTTGTTTTCCAATTGTATATCCTGTTTTTTTTCAAATCATAATATTAAAATGAAATCATGAAGTCGAAAAAGAAATGTCAAATGAAAATGTTAATTTTCGCAATAATACAGCAACTTGTTTCTTTTAAGAGAATATGCTGCAAAAAACATTGAAACGGTCTTACTGTACGTACATTCACAGAAAACCTCTGACCTAAATAGGCTGGCAAAGAACAATTCGAGAAATCTGTTTGACGCCCAAATTACTGTGTCTCAAGTATTTTCGGCACACAAGGAGCAGCGATTAAAATCTGCAACAAATCCTGTAAAGCTGAGACGCCTGTATATACGGCAAGTATATCATCTCGTAACAATTCAGTTCACCTTATTCCATCACCTTGACTTCTTCGCGCACAAAACCAAGCGCAAATGGATCAGCCCCGGGTGCGATGGGAACTCAATATAAATTAAGTCATTCGGAATAGGCCCAAGGAAAAAGAGAAACCTGTTAAGTCCTAGCAATAAAAGCTTGTGGAGACCGTCCGGTTTTCCGCTTCGCCGGCGGAAAGAAAGATTGAAGACGTATCATTCATCGACGACAATGATGAATCAAAACGGCCTTTTACGATGAGTCCTCTCGCTCCAACCCACGGAAAGGGATCGCAATTAGTGTTCGCTTGGCGGCTTGATGAATGAGACTCCGGGAGAGGCGAAGGTAATAAGCGCGGAGGAAGAAATTCTCGGGGGCAGAGCGAAGTGACACAATGCTTAAAAGCGGCGGTTCGGGGGCTTAAAAAGACGTGGAATGGGAGGCCGGGACGAGACGGGAATAATTTAAAGAAGTGAGGAAGAGAGGTTTGAGTTGACAATAAAAGAGCGGAACGAAGACCGTATTCTCCTCCGACGCCTTCGCCGTATTTACTGCGATGCGAGGGTTCGGCCATTTCTAGATTTCCGAGTCGGTTCGTTCATGATTCATGTCTCAAGAATAATTTTCGAGTGTATGACAAAGGTTCGTGACTGATTAATGATACAGCAGCTATGAACTATCGAAAGCTTAGAACCGATTGAAAGCCTCGATGAATCCATCACACACGAGTTTTAAGAGGTAGATTCTGGGAAAATTTCGCAGATATTGATAATTCAATGTTTATTATATGGAGGATTGGATATAGAATTATCCAGGATTATGCCCCACATTCTGCTTCTAGGTATAAATTTAAACAAATATTTTTTTCTAAATTTTTGTCTTTTTTGTCTTTCATAAAGTATCAAATTGACTTCTTTAATTCCAATAATATAAAACCTCCGTAACAAAAAGGAAAATTCTCACTTCTAAAAATTTTTGATACGACTTATTTTGTGAGAGATTAGTATTTTTCAGATCTCTGCCAAAACATATAGTATCTATGAGAAATTGAGGATGTAGAGTTTTTTTAATTACTTTAAATCTTCATAAATGAATTATTTCTTAAGGATCGTCATGAATAAATTAAATTCCATATGTATTTTTAACTTCGTCGTATCTAAATTCCCGATAGAATGTTTAATCATGCATATATCCAAGTCAGCTCCTCAATTTCACTATTGTTTGTAATCGCACCGTCGCATTTCACGTAGCTTACATTCACGATAAAGATATTTCTTCCGCGTTTCATTACTACAGCAGTTAATTTTGTTCAAATGAAACAAAAACATTTCTAAGAAAAAGAAAACCTTATTTCGGACTTGAATGTCTTTCCAGAGACGTTCACGTTCATCACATTACCCCTTCCAATATTGCGCAGCAGTTGCAACGGTACAAGTGGATCAGCAGCTTGCAATACTACCCTGATTACTAATTTCTTGACAACCTATGCTAGAATCAGAGCTTTCCTATGTTTCCCATGCAATTTCCAACTCATTCGCAGCTTCGAAACTCTCCAAGTCAGAGCTAGCAATCGAAATCTTTTGGCTCGTGAGAGTGCTAATCAATTCAAGCGGCCACAAAGGCGATGCAAATGATGTAAGACACGTCTCAGTCCTCAGGAAGAAACTCGAGAAAATCCTTCAATCAAGAGGAGCAAAAAGTGACCTTTTCGAGACAGATGTTGAGTCAGTCGACAGATAAAGATGGAGGGAACCAAGGAAGGAGTTTGGAGGGTACTTCTGAGAAGCGAGATATCGCTTCCCGTTAAACGACGGCTTCGTTATTCGTCACATGATTAATCGATTCGCCATTTGCATAATTCGGGTTATTACTACTTAGCGACGGGTGACGCCCAGAAATTCCTCTCTCTTGCTTCCCCTCCACCCCCAACCTTACCCGAGGCAATTAACGATTTCTTCTTCCTTTCGAATCTACAGCCATCTCTCCGGATCTCCTGAGCAGTTTCGGGTTCCCGAATGTCTTCCCGGAAAATTTCCCCCAAAGCGGATGATTTTCACCTCGTTGAAATGCCTCGGTTATTACGCCGCGTGGCTCTGAAATATTTCTACTTAACAAATTCGGAAAGGCATTAAGACTATATGATGGATTAGAATGCCGCTTGCGGTAACAAGACCCCTGAATTACTTTGACACGAATGATATAGTTCCTATTTTCCTCTTACACGCCTCTTTGATGTTAGATTTTGGCGGCGTAAATAGCAAAGTCAGCTCCGAATCCAAGTGACAATTAATTAACCTTTTTGTTGTGGTCCAACTCTCTGGGGATATGCCGTTAAGTAATTGGTGGGAAGCTTTCGCAGATATTCATGGATTTAATAATTGGAATGATTTTACAGGAAATTATGTATATAATGCACAAATGAAGTATAACGCAGATTCTTTACTCTAGACGGCATGAGTAAAATTTCACACCTTCCCCATAATGTAGGACAGCTGTGCACAAACGTTCCTCTTGGCGGACCGGATAGAACACTACTTGTGGATCGGATGGCCACATTCACGTACGTGTGTTTCAAGAAAATAATATTTTTTTGGAAATCCTCGCATTTCTCTAATTTATTACGCTTAATCTATCAATTTACTTTTGCCTTTGATCGAATTGAGAGAAGGATAAGTAAGTAAATGGGTACAATAAAATTTTATAGATTCACAATCATTTAAAATCCGCTTAACGTTGTAAGCGTCATCTACGATCAGCCGCGAGTTTATTTAAGGTGAAAGAGAAATTTGAAAAACATTTTAAAACATTATTTTCTCATTTTTTAGCCGAAAATCTGTTTGCAATAGGTTTCCAAATCCTTAAATACCTACAAAAGCCGCAAATAAATTATCAACTCATACACGAGAGCTAGAGCGCTAGAGAAAGTAATTCCATCCACTGTTTTTCTTGTGATATGTGCAGTACACGTATGTATAGTACACGTAAAATCGGGTATCCTACAAAACTCTCAAGTCGAATATAGTAGAATTCTCAAGGCGTAGTCGCTAGCTTACTACGTAAAACAATGAGGAAAGACTTAGTTAGCCGAAGAATTCGTTTAATTTTGCACCTTTAAGTCTAGTATTACAAGTATTACACTGTATTTGAAAAGAAGGTATGACTAATATTCATTTATCTCGATTCTTGTCACTTTTGTTTTCATGAAAAAAAAATTCGTTTGGTCACCAGGAAACTGCTACATCGAGAGATACTTCGTTTCTTTTTATAAGCTATGCTCGATAACTTTCAAACATAATTTTAACTAAAATATCGTATTTCTCTATCCTTGAATTGCCACAGAGTTTCAAAGGCCGCTCAAATTCAATATCCACCGATCCATTGCGCTCTCTCCTTCACCCATTTCCGATTGATAAACACGAAGGCAAATTAAAGAGCCCTACAATTTCGCCAGGACGATTCGCGGAATGTAATGGATCCCAAATCCTTAAACCAACCCAAAACGACCTCAGTGAGGAGAAGAGGCGGGGGATGGGGAAACGGGAGGAGGGGGAAAACATAGGAAAGAGAAGCGAGATGGGAATATTCCGTGGGGAGGAGGATAAGAGGCTGGATGCAGATCCACGCCCCACCCTCAGCTCTTCTCCTGACGTCATGATTAATTAGCATAGGGAAGCGTAGCCGGTTTCCATTCCAAAAGCCCCTTTCCCTCCCTTTCATTATAAGCCCCTAGACTCTCATCTTCCCCCAAATGCTTCCAACCCCTCCGCACAAGATACTCTGGATCTCCTCCTTATAACCCTCCCCACCCTTTTCTCCCACTCGCTTTTATTCCTTACGCCCCCGTTTCCAACCCTTTGCCCCTCAACGTCACTTCTCTCCCCCGTAAAGATCGTGAATAATTATGAGATTCTCTCTGCACCCCCTCCTCCCTCTATTATTCCCATGGATTTTGCGTCCTCTTCTTTGAATTCCTCGAACCTTTATGCCGGGTACTTTGAGGAAGGAAGGTGTAACTGCGAGAGTAGAGGTGGCCTGGTTCGAGTCCTGTGTGTTTATTCCCGTCGCCCCTGACGTTGCATTGACGTTATTAGCGTTGGGCAAAGATTTCTGAATATTATAAGGGGATAGGGGTGAGATGATGAGCTGGGGTTGAAATCAGGGAGGTGTAGATGAAAGCAGAAAGAAGATGTAACTAGAAGACCAGAAGTAACAGGGTTCGAGTCCCGCGTGTTCTTTTTTGTTGGCCCAAAAGTCGCGTAGACGTAATTAGCGTCCTCGGGCAAAGATTTTTGAATGGTATGAGGAGATAGGAATGAGACGATAGTCTGGGATAAATCAGGAAGGTGTAGATGAAAGCAAAAAGAAGATAAGAAGATGTAACTAGAAGACCAGAAGTAACTGAGTTCGAGTCCCGCGTGTTCCTTTTTGTCGGCCCAAAAGTCGTTTTGGTGTTATTAACGTCGTCGGGCCGGAGATTTGTGGGTAGTATGAGAAGGGGATGAGATGATAGGCTGGGGTGCAAAGCATGGTGATGTATGGACAGACAGACAAAAGGGAAACTCTGAGATTGTAAATTCCTTCCGACTCAACCCATCATTGAGGGCGGAGGGTGCAAAATGTTGACTTTAAGATGCGAGCAACTCGTCGAAGGTGCGTTTAATTGGAATTCTTAACATCGCTGCTTGCGTTGATTGTGTGGAAAGTGCTCCATGGCCAAAGCCCCATAGTTGACAAATGAATGGCCTATTAATCGAGGGAAAACGTTCGCATTGATAAGGCTCATTAATTCATATCCGGGCTCATAATTCAAATAAAACAGCATGAATTCTATTGAAAGTTCTATCAGGTTGCATATTTCAGTTGATGAAGACCGCTTACTAAAACAAGGCTTTCAAGATTTTATAACTTGAGATTTTTTGGAATAAAAACATATTTTATTTATAAAAATATATAAATTTGTCTATGAATTTTTTATAACCCAGTGTTGATATGTTAAATCTTAGCGTATTTCAGTGTTGATGATCATCTTCATCGTTCTTTTCCCTTTCTTCCCAACACTTTCAGCTTCTACGGTGTACGCAGACCAGTGACCACCACAATAGTGAGTATATGTAACATCAGCAACACTAACCAGGGTATTCGAATATTCTACAGCGTGGTAAACGAGATTATATGAATTTCCAAGATAAAGCAAAAGCTTGTGGTAAACTGTTGCATTATAGTACTCAGGCTAATGACTTTCATTTGCTGTAAAGATATTCGGAGGTGATAATAATTCTTATGTAAATGAGGAAAAATTACATCGTAACTGTGAACTAGGAAAACGAAGTACAGCGATACCCCGATTAACGAGTGACCCTGATGACGAATTTTTCGGCTAACGAAGATTTTTTCTGCTGTACATCCGACTCCGCTAACAAATATGGATTCGGCCCATGAATATTATAGTTAATTGCGCTAACATAAAACATGAACGGTCGGGCCATACTAGTATCTCATCTTTTCCACCTGTATGTGAGGCAAAGAAATAATCGCATCACAAAGGGGACACCCACCAACCCAAATGGGTTATGTTCAAGACAGCTAGAAGTGCCTGATGACATCACGTTTCGGCTAACGAAGATTTCGGCTAAGGAATGTTTTCGGAACGAATTGTCTTTGTTAGCCGAGGTACCGCTGTACATACATTAGAACCTAATGAGGGATACCCAAGGCTTCGAATGTGTATATAAGGAACTACGAAGTGACAAACAAGAACTGTGGGTATTAAATGATTGAAATAGAAGAACAACTGTTATCCGTCACCTGTAACTTCTAAGGGTTAAATGGAAGATGGGACTCTTTAGTCCCAATTTTGTCCAATAAAGACGTTTATTATTATTATTATTAACTCAGAAGTTTGCATTACCTGAGACAGATCGATAATATCTGAAATCTAAACATTACGATTCTCATTGAAGATATTATTTATTATTACACCTTATCAGGTGTAAAATTTATGCAAAGTAGAACGTAGTTCAAACATCAGTTATAGCCCACTAAAATAAAATTCAACCACCGAATTCGGTAATCGTTAATTGAACCGAAACCACGAAACAGAGATGAAAGTTAAATAAAACTGAATAAGGATGTGAAATGGATGGACAGGATTTGCCGATAAATTCTGCCAGGACTAAATACATAAGGTATGAATATATGAATGAGAGGATTTCTGAGAAAGGAAATGTCCACAGCCAACGCGGAAGTATATTTGATATTGTGAGAGAAGAAGGGGCTTAAAGATATCTATGTACAAGGATTGAAATTAGAAACGCCAGAAACCGAGGAAAGGGAAGTTAGAAGTGAGTAGATACAAAAGACAAATTTGGGAAAATTCAAAACTGGACAATATTAACGAAATCATTAACGAAATAGCCTTTGATTGAAACTTAACTTAAAAATTTTGAAGGAAATAAGAAAAGTAAATACATTTGTAGGAATAGAAACGATTATTTGTGGATTAAAAAAATCTAAGTGAAACTTAGGAAAAAGTATCCACAGCAGGAAGCAAACCACCCACAAACCCACGAAGAAGGGGGTTGTGGTAAACCTGTACAAATCTACTGATGGAAATAACTAAAAGAAAGTAAAGCAAATACCCTTATAACCTAGAAATGAAAAGATGGTCAAGTAAAAATAAAAATAAACGCAAATAATAGTGGATACTAAAAGTAAAAAAATAAACCATTATGAATCTACATAGACATTTTCTATGAACTATCGGACAAATGCAGAGAAAATTAAGCAATGTAATATAAACCTATGCACTGCAAGAATAATTAGTATTTACAGGTAGTCACTACGATTTTGATGATATTACTAAGAATTCACTATCAATAGTTAGAACTTAAAAATATCAGAAATGGAATACGAAAAAATTATAAATTAAAATCACATTTTGACAGTTATTTTGAAATTAACAATTTGCCTAAAAATGATTGAGATAAGCATAATTTTCTATATAAAATAGGGAATGTATGGTTATCTCATGTAGATAAGAGGAAAAAACGAAGAAGAAAAATGTTAGTACATTAAGGTGAAGGTTATTACTACTGCTCGATATTGCTATGTAAAATTATCCTTGGTAGGAGTTAATAGCTTACTCTTTCACGATGTTGAATGCATCAATAGAGTTGCTTTCGGGTATTAAATTCGAGCCTTAATTAAAGTTTAGACGAGGCTCACCAAAAACAAAGTTGATTAATAACGAAAAAGACACATCGGCGATTATGCATTGAGGGGAAAAAGAAGTCAGGAAGATGACGGAGAGACGGGACTGAAAAGCGGAGAAGAGATGGATAAGGAAATGAAACGTAGGGACAGGAATGTAATCGCGAGAGAGCAGGATGGAAGAAGGAAGGTAGGGGTAGGGATGGGGTTTGAGTAGATATGAGAAAATCCCGTGTTGGCATAGGGAGGAGAGATGAAGCGGGGGTACAAGGAAAGAGAAGGGATGGGAAAGAGAGGCACGAGGGACCTTTTTTTATCCGCCGAGGCGCTTAATGAAGCTTCTAATCACTGCCAGCGAAACGTGCTCTCCAGCCATACCACTGGAGCGGAATGCAATGTTACAACGGCGAGAGGCTGTGGTGGTCTTTGACGTGCCTCGATATGCGTGCGTAATCAGCTTTCCTCGGCATTCAGGGGAATTCAAGAACCTCGCGTGCGTTTTTCACTTTGCTACTGCATTTTTTCCGCGACTCATTCTTCCCTAGAAACGGGGAAACATTGTCGTATGGGATGAATGGAAAAATTATGCACTCTCGCCTCGAATTATCGACAGTTGAATTTTCAAGGGCCTGATTTTCATCAAGGCAGTCCAATTAATAAGCCACATGGTAGACGTAACGATTTACCCTGCTCATGTTAGGATATCATTCCTGAGGTAACGCTTTCCCTCTCTGCCGTCTAATAGCTAGTAAATTTCGAGAGTGAAACTTATTTTGCATCCATGTGAAACGATGTTAACTATAAAAGTTAATTCTAGGCGGAAATTTAACATTAGTTCATGCATTTGAAATGAACCGTTAACAATTTCCTTTTAGTCACGCGCCATTAGTTAAGCCACCTTTGTAAATTTCATAGATGATACAGAGTTTTGGAATGAGATGGGTAATGGGTATAATTCTTGTTTAATATTCTCTTAAGAGATTCGACGGCCAAATATATAGTATGTCATCTGAGCTCGAGTGGATTTTGTTTTTTACTAAACCTTAGCTTCCTATTAGAATAATGAAATATTGAAAGAAAGAATACGTTGTAATTTCCACAGCAAGTTTTTATTCGACCATAGTTTCGTCAACCAGTTGACATCTTCAGGAAGATGTAAACTTGTTGAAGAAACTGACCGAATAAACTTACTGTAGAAATTACTAAGTATACTTTCTTTCGATATGTTTGTTGAGTTCCGCAGTCACTCTTGTACAAAACAATTTTATCAAAATGAAATATTTACTTCCATTTATTTCCCCGATGCCTGCATAAACATCTACTTATTGGATAATTAGAAGGTAGACGTCAACGTATGGCATACGTCCTTTGGGGTAGTAGAGTAATACTCAAGATTTATATTAATTTGAAATATTTGCAGGTATTACGTTTTTTGCACAAAAGGTCCACTTTAATCTAGTAATAAATTATAAATATGTCAAAAAATTCCAATATGAAATCGCTTCGTAGAATAAAGCGATGAGATTCCATCAAATTCAGTTTAAGAACTATAATTTTAGAATAGAAAAAGAGAATAATTAGTGTTTCTTTTTGCTCTATGTTCATCACTGACTTGATAAATAATGAAGTGGTTCTCCACGATCTCTATTAGCACTCACTACTAGTAGGTTACTTGAGGTCCTAATGGCTCGAGCATAACTGTAACTCAACGCGGTAGGAAAGTCTATTGCCCCGATAAAACTCTAAACCACGACGACCCAGAGACCCAAAATATTTAATTTTAAAAACGCTCCGGGGCTAAAATTTCGGCAGGAATAAGAGGTTAATTTTTGCACGCCTCGAGAACGCAGCGTTTCGCTTAGGATGTAATGCGACACATAAGCGGAGAGGGGGATAAGGTTGGGGCACTTCATAGCCCATTTCTCCACCGCGGTCTCCATTTAAGTTATCCCCATCCACGGATATCCTCTCGAGTCATCACCCATTCCCTCCCACCGCTTCCACCTCCGCCGCCGTCATCCATCGCATGATACCGGCTGTATGTCTGAGGTGGGTGGCGGCTGAGCTGGGGGAGGCTGCTTAATTAGTTCCTGCTCCCCCCCTCCCCCGCACCCACCTGCCACAACTGCTCCCTGCGTCCCTACTCACACTCCGCTTTTTCTCTTGCCTTATTAGTCCTCTCTCATTTCGACGCTATTCTCTTTCACCTACCGGAACAAGGGCGCGCCATCGCTATTTGTCTACATTTCCTCCTGGACCGCACCACAATTCTCAGCAGTACTTCAATTATTTTCGTGCTTCATGCGCGGAGTTTGCATAAGCTTGCTAAGTAACTTTCAGTCATTCACAATTAGGTTTTAGTTTCCGTGGATATGACTCGTTGATGATGAAATTGCGTGCTTCTTCGTTCAACTCCTTTCCTTAGCTGTATTTGCAAGGCATCGGAAGTAAGCATGTAACAGCCTCAGATAGCATCGATGAAGGTGGCATTAGTGAGTACTTTAACACGGGAAAGTTAAACGATCGTCTCAAGCTAGATAACTACCGATAAAAGTAAGCTTCCACTTTGAATAGCTATGTAGAGATGTTTGAAAAACTTTTAAATCGTTGATGTATTTGAGATTTCCCTGAATGACGCATAGCTAAAATCGATTAAATGACGAACTCGAACGAGTGAACTTATGAGGCGAATGCATAATCGTAGTATAACTGAAGAAAAATCGATTTTGATAAAAAATTTAAGAGCGTAAGGAATCGCTTCCACTAAAAAAGTAAGTACTTGCAAACTGAGAGAGTATCATTATTCAGTAGATTAGAAGAGAAGAAAAATTAGAAGTTTTCTTCAATCGCTCTAAAAAGTAAACCTCACAATCTGCCGTGACCAGGATTCGAACCTGGGTTGTTGCGGCCACAACGCAAAATACTAACCACTATACGATCACGGCTTACAAGAGGCGATACCTCTAACTAAAGGAAATTCTTTCTTATTGTCTCTCAAATCAACCATCCGTATTATACTCATCGGTTCGTTGAATCTGGCGCGGTGTACGAAATTTTTGTAAACGCATTAATACAAGGTGCTATAAAACTATTTGTAATAATATCTCTTTGCTATACATCCTCTACTTACTCAAAGACCTTTCAAAGTTTGGAGACATTAGTATAGCTGTACCTGATAGCGTGCGATTACGCATACCCAAAATACCCTAACTGTAGTAAAGTACTTGTATTCCCATGCTGCAGGAAGAATATTCGCTTTCTCTCAGTGCAAAATGTTATTCCACGGATTGATTTTGTCCATGTTATAAAAAAGAGTACATAACTACCGAGATAGTTTCATTGTCCTACTTATTCGAGTGAAGTCAAACAGAGGGAGGATCCTTCAACGGGTACAAATATAATATAAATANGTTTGGAGGATATTATTATTTATTTTAAAAAGTAGATTATGTAAATTAATAATTCCACAGTTACGATAAATATAACAATTGTTTCACATCTACAACCAAAATAAAAATCTTGCTCACACTTTCAGGTACGTATGTGGTGATGATTCTGAGAATTATTTCCCTTTGCAATAAGTAGGTCTATCATTAACAGGTGAAAATGCCGCCACTCAATTGCCGCAAAGGTGAATTGGGCAAACGCTTAGTTGTTGAACCCCTAAATTGGCAGGCTCTTAACTGATCGCTGTATCGACTAGAAACACTCATAATCATTCAATGAAGACACATTCTGGTGGTCACAATCGTTATTAAGGTAGAAGAAATCCAAACTCTGGTCGAAAAATGAGCCCCTCATACGCTGCCGTGACCAGGATTCGAAAATAGATGCTAGAACAAGTCGTTTCAAAAATTATTTTTTTCCGCGAACAATACGCGAAACCAATCGATTAGCGAAGTAGAGTCATGGTTCTTGCACCCCCTGCCACACGCCGAAAGGCCTGCTTGAAGGGTACTTATGTAGATGTAGATGTAGAAACTTTTAAGTTCTGAATTATTTTAACTCGAATCTACCTTCCGTGTCCAACGTTTTCTTTTTCATAGAAAGCTGGCGAAGTAATCGAAAACATTCCGCAATTCAACGAAAATATTTAAGGGCAACATTACTTGAAACATTTCCGTTGTTTTCTCCAAAATCAAACATCCGCGTCAGTTATTTAAAATCTTTCGTTCGTTCGTTGAATTTGGCGCGGGGTATGAAAATCATCACAATGCAACGATCTAAGAATGACAGCTATGAAACTAATTACATTTCGTTACATTTCTAGACAGCCTCATCATGTATGACATAGTTTCAGATTTGAGTTTTTCTGCCCCATCTCAGGTTAGGTTGTACCCTTCCCCCCAATTGAGTACATTATCCTATTTGAATGCGCATCGGTCAAAACATTGGCTATCACTTTAGTGTGCATATATATATATATATA